>CM022882.1:11258812-11360313 GCA_012654025.1 Pachypsylla venusta | reverse complement strand
CCCCCCCCCCCCCCCCAATCTCCTCTATCTTGTGGTCCCCTGAGTGTTATATAAGTTGCAACAGAATGCGTTTCAAAGTATTTCCTTTGAAAAAGGAGAAGAAATTGAAGAGATTACGAGAAAAGTGTTTGGACAAGTAATATTATCTTACATTCTTAGCTGTTTTTTTTCTTCTTCTATCTATTATTTTCGTCTACAGAGGTGAAATGGTGAGGAAGCTATAGTGTTGGTAGACTTTAACAGTACCTAACTACAATGCCAATAAGTGTAAGTATTCTGCCAAATCACTGGTATTTTCGTTAGAATCCTAAAATCGAATAAAATAAAACCGTTTGCCGACTCCCGCTACAGCCCACTACCGTGAGTGACACTTTTGAAATTTCTGGACTTTTGAAGCACTATTTACTTCGAACGTCTACAACAGTATATTCTCCTCACCATTTCGCTATAGACGAAAAGTGTACAATGAAGTTGTTCGTCACTGCGTGTTACATATATATGGGGTGTCGTTCTGAATTTTTAAAACAAAACTTTTTTCATTGCTTAGTGCCTCCTTAATAAGGCGGATAAAATACAGCATCTTCACTTGACTATAAAAATTATAAACACATCAATTATAGCTGACAAATTTCATTCACCTGATGGATAGGCCCAATTTTGACAACAGCGTAAGAATAGAATTGACAGCAGCTGCTGAAGTAGAGAAGAGAGAGAGTATAGGGTGTTTTTTTAGAGATGTTTTTATCGAGGATGAAATAGAGACAAACTAAATGAGACATGGCGATTTTGAATTTAGTGGACAGTTCCTCCATTAGTGTTTTATAGCGATTTCGGGCAAATGGGTCCCACAGCCAGGTCAAATGAAGCGCACTTTAGATGTCCTATTTTCGACCACTTTTTCGAACATCTGAGGCTGTATATCAACAATAACACGGCAAATGTTGTCTTCAATGTGCTCAAACGTTTGTGGTTTTTCAGTGTAGACTTGTGACTTTACATATCCCCACAGAAAATAATCCAAAAATGTTATATCGCATGATCGTGAAGGATGATTGTGGACTGTGGAGTCCATGACGGAAAATTATGTGCTCACCAAATGTTCCCTCTTATAAAGTGATTATGTCGCGCGATGTGTTACATGTTGCTTCGTCTTGTCAATCAGTTTCGTCTTATCAATAGACGTATTATCAATCAGAGTATTTGTGGTAAAAAAGCGATACATAGTTGAGCGAATAACCTGTTATGAATTGACGATTATGTCGCCCATAAAATGGTCTATTCTCTCAACCGGCATTTTTGGTTGAAGGAACCGTGATTTTCGAAATAATTTGTACAATTTGCAAGCGCTATTCTGACGTTAGTCAATTCATTGCGGCAAAACAATTTAAAATAATAGCGGAGCAAACAGGGACATAAATAACCGCCACTAATTTTAACAATTCAGCAAAAGATTGTTTTTTTTTTTTGCTGATTCCATCAATATAAAACTAAACATTATATCTATCATCTTGAACTGACGCAATAATATATTTTAGAGATTTAATAATGCTGGAAAAATAAATCCCCCAAAAACTTTCGTCGAATTCTGCATTGCATTTTCAATGCGGTGTATAGTAGTGGAAGCAAACAAATTTCCACATTTCATGAAAAACACGCACCTTCTGTACGTCGTCATGACAACGTTTTAATATTATTGTTAGGGTTCGAAATGAAATTTTAAGTTTTTTTGGTGGAATATTTTTCAAATTTTTTTTTTTTACGTTTTCCCCTATTTATTTATTTTTATCAGTGTCGAATTCTAAGTGAAGAAGATACCAAACTATCAAAAATTTGAAAGTCCACTGGCATTTTGGGTATTTTTTTTTATACACTTTATTGAATGGAACAATATAAGCGGACAAGAGGAAGGACAGAAAGAAAAAAAAAAAATAAGAAGAAGAAGAAGGGGAGAA
Organism: Pachypsylla venusta; assembly: GCA_012654025.1. Classification (NCBI taxonomy): domain Eukaryota; kingdom Metazoa; phylum Arthropoda; class Insecta; order Hemiptera; family Aphalaridae; genus Pachypsylla; species Pachypsylla venusta. The sequence continues at coordinate 11,358,361 of CM022882.1, read as the reverse complement.
AGAAAAAATTAAGAAAGATATATTTTGGCTAGTTTAATATAGTTCATTCAAATGGCGGGGTTTATTCCTGAGGAATTCTCTTCCACCCAACCCTTTTTTGGTTAAGCCACAAAGAACAAATTTGAGTGCCTTTGAAGAACAAATTTGAATATATTAAACCACAATGAACAAATTTGGGAGTCCCTCAATTTTGGTTCATCATTTTCAATAATGACACGTTTCAATCGTCACGAAAAAAAATACCCCGCCTATAATTACCTATGATTTTACCGATAAAAAATATCTGTAAAAAGAGATACAACATTGAAAAATAATAATTGGAAAAAAAACTTTGCTCAGCATGGAAGTGTATTTCAGAGTAATCCTCAATGATGAATAGCAATTTGAACTCTATGCCAAAACATCAATAAAATTACAACGACAATGTGAAATTTTAAAATCAATTTCCTTACAACTCAATCTGTGATTGAGTTCACTCGTTACAAAAATAACGTTAAGATAGACTAACGGAAAAGAGATGTGATTATCTTTAAAACTGCATATTAAAAACAATATTTTTGTAAAATTCTGCAATCAATAATCGAGGCAACTGCCAACTGTCCCATTTTCCGAAAATCCGACTGTTCATTTCAAATTATCAGACTCGTCTCACAATTTTTGAAAAAATTACAGATGAAAATATAACAAATGTCCACATTTATATATTTCTTGGTCTAATTTCAAGTCCTTCTTTTAAAATGTGCTCCACATTCCGCCACTGACTTCTTAACAGCCCTTCTTCATTTCCAACTCTCAGACTCGTCTTACAAGTTTTGGGGGAAAACGAAATCATTACAGAGGTCCCAAATTTTATTTTATTCTATGATGTATTCTAACGGGACACTCTCCCTCGTTTTGTTTTGTTTCAGACTTTGTCATGACGGAAATATACTAATAAAGAATAGAAAGCGGAATATAACGGATGAGTCATTTTTATTCTATTTCTGACCCAAAAGATAGAAAACGGAATATACCGGGTGAGTCATTTTTATTTTATTTCTAATCCAAAAGAATAGAAAACTCTTATACTGGGTGAGTCATTTTTATTCTATTTCTGACCCAAAAGATAGAAAACGGAATATACCGGGTGACCCAAAAGATATAAAATGGAATATACGGGAGAGTCATTTTTATTTTATTTCTAACCCAAAAGAATAGGAAACTCTTATACTGTGTGAGTCATTTTTATTATATTTCTAACCCAAAAGAATAGAAAACTGATATATGGGGTGACTCATTTTTATTCTATTTCTGACCCAAAAGATCGCCCTCGTTAATAAAAAATACGTCACTGTATCGATCGACTCTGTAACTCGACATTTGTCGAACCTTACTATAACACTACGTTACCAACTCATAGGCAAAGAGATGAGTGCCATGAATGAATTCTGGGAACACGACATTGTGATATTTTTGATGGAGACAAACTAAAGACTAAAGGAATTCTACAGCCACGAGAAAGGACCGCATACAAGGTTGCGGCCACCAGCTCGCAATCTTAAAACGAAATGAAAATTAATTTTATTTTATAACCTTCAAAGAAAGCCAAAAATATTTAATCAGACTTTTCTTGATGTATTTTTTTCCTTTACAATCCAGTAAGCATTTTTAATTTCAACCTCAATAACTTTTCAGTCAAAAATAAAGAAAGAAAGAAATATGTCTTTTGACTTTTCCAAAAGAAAAAATAAGGGTAGAAGAAGGACGAGGAATTAGAAAGTTGCTAGACTTTCCATTAAGTGGGGATGAAAATTATTTTTTGTCAACTATACATACACCACTTCATGTCGGATATCTCAAAGTCTTCTCAAAGGAAAATTCCAATCAAATGACGGGAATTTTCCTCCGGCGGAGGGAGATTTGGCCTTAAAGATGTCCGAGGAAATTTGTTTAAAAGCGTTAGAAAAGGGGCGAAATTAAAGCATATATAAAAATAGGTCCTAATACCGTGTTTTTTTAATAAAAATCTTGTGATCGTTGCGTTGAAAAAAAAAAGAAAGACCGGAAAAGANAATGACGGGAATTTTCCTCCGGCGGAGGGAGATTTGGCCTTAAAGATGTCCGAGGAAATTTGTTTGAAAGCGTTAGAAAAGGGGCGAAATTAAAGCATATATAAAAATAGGTCCTAATACCGTGTTTTTTTAATAAAAATCTTGTGATCGTTGCGTTGAAAAAAAAAGAAAGACCGGAAAAGACGATGAAAGATAAAGGTCACAAGTCGGTTCAAGTACAAGTAAAGTCATTGGAAATATTTGAACTGGGCAAAAATCGAACCCCTGGACCCAGAAGCAAGCATCTTGCGACAACACCAAGAAGGCTGGCTATTCATTAAGTCTATCAGACTCGTACCTCAATACTAAAAGACTGATTGTAACTTTAGTAGGCCTCAATAAAAAAAAAAAATAGTGCTCCTTGTCCAAGCACTTGGGAGAGCTATTGTGGAGGAAACAAAAAAAAAACGGAATTTGTGTAGCGATGAGAGTCTTTGTTACATTCTCATTCTTGTAAGGATCGATAATGGAACAGGAAATGACGTTTTGCATTTGCTATTAAAACCAGTCTTTCAAATTACCAAAACAAAAATCTAAATATACACTAACACACATGTTACGTCAAAAGCAGCAATCATTTTTCAAAGAACCTTAAAAGTAACAAAATTTTCATGTTATCTTTGTCACACATGTTTCACTGTGCCCCCATAAATTATTCTACCGAAAAAGAAATTCCTTCATTCCTCTGAATAAAAATTGAGCTCCATTTTACACTCCTAAGTATTTTTTCGTCAAAATTTTCCCTTTTCCCCCAAACCTCCCCGCCATTATTTTCTTCTCAAAAAATTCCCAACAATTCTTCTTCTTTTTTTTCTTCTTTTTTCTTTAAAAAAACTATCTTTAACTCATTTATCATGTGTCTTGCCAAGGGACTTATGTAGGGGAACTCAGATGAAAAGTAAAATCTGGATAAAAATGATAACCCTTAAACATTGATGTTTCTTCATGAAAGATGATCCTCTTCCACAAAGTAATTAAAAAAATAGAACTTCATAGAGCGTAAAACTATCCACAGAACTGTGAATAAAGCAGACAAGTTCCAATATTGTTTTAATACTTCGGAATAATGGACATGAACTCGTTAAAAAAGAAACGGAGAAAATCAAAATTATTGTTACATTATCCTCTCAAAGGATATCAGACATATATCAAAATACATTTCTCCCCCTAGCTAATTTTAGATTTCTGTGGATACTGAGATTTTTATAATGGATGGATACGATATCTTTTTGGCTATACCAGTTGAAAAATTAGCAGAAATGGTGGTTCTGAGACATTTTTAGTCAGATTACCTGTGATTATTCATTATTATATTCTTGTTGATCAGATGGAAATTTACTTGGCCTAGTTTTCCAAATCAGGAAGTGATGATTCTAATTTCTGGTACAAAGTTCGATCGCGTGAATGCATAAGGATTGTTGATATTTTTTTCAGAAAAATTCATGGTTAGACTCTTAACTGGGGTCAGGTGCCGAAAAATCAGATTATTGGGAAGTATAAAATCGGTGATATGTTTTTCCGGAATCTTCATCGATGGACTTGAACATGGTATATCTCAGCTTCCTAAAACAAACTGTTTCCAAAATCCTAAATTATGTTCGCATGATTCCGAAAGTAAACAAAATGTGTTTTTCTTTAGACTGCGTTATAGTTTACTGCTCCCCTAATTCCGATTCTCAAACTTTCACGATTTGCACTAAAAACTTTCTCCAATGGTTCCTTCTTAACACGTTTGACTAGTTCCCCCTGAAAAATATAATTTACGAGCAATATGGGTTTCAGTTTCGACAAATCCCAAGTTGTTCAATAAATTTCGAATAATTTACAAGGGATTATACATGCAGGGATGAGAAGATACATAAAGCTGGATGAGGGTAGGATCAGGTTAATGTAAATATTCACATTCTATATGTACAATATATGTAAATGATGCACACATCTGTCATTCCCAATAGAAAATCATTCTTCACCAAAAACAAGTGTAACTTGACAACAAGGGGTTTTGTGTAAAATGGACCTCGTCCTCTTTATCGTCAAGAATGCCTAGACCCTTTTTGTTTTGATTGTTACACCATTTGTAGGGTATGAGATTGTAATGAGAAAAAACATTACAGTGTTTTCTTGTTAAAAGTTCTGTTAAAAGACTTTGCGTTTGGAACGCAAATTTTTCCATAAGATTCTGTTTTTGAAACGAATCTGGGAATGTTAGTTCCTCTTGAAAAACACTTTGTTGTGTTTGGATTTTTCCATAAAAGACAATGTTCAGATCGCCAGTTTCTTTTCTAGAAAATATTGTAGAAAAAAAGTTTACCAAGGGTGGATTTTTTATAAACTTTGATATTTGTTTTGAACGAGCATATTTCAATAACGTACTATGTTCAGAGTGATAGTTTTTCTAGAATATTTTGTGTTAGAACGAAATTATTCGAGAGTATTTTTCTTCCAAAGACTACTTAAACTGTCTGAGTATTTCTACTTTAACTTAAGCTCCAAGATTAACCTAATTGCACAGAAAGATAATACAGTAGTGAGGTGCAGAAATACTAAACCTTGAGAAGAGGAAATAAAATAAAGATTATCAGCTCTTAACCTAATTACACAGAAAAAGAATACAGTAGTGAGGTGCACGAATACCAAACCTTGGGAAGAGAAAATAAAATAAAGTTTAACAACTTAACCTAATTACACAGAAAGATAATACAATAGTGAGGTGCAGGAATACCAAACCTTGAGAGGAGAATGAAACTCCAAGAAATGAAATGAGAACAAAGAGAAAAACATTACTCGGTGGTCATAGTGTTCACTGTAAATGCTTCAAGGAACAACCAGAACACAAATGAGACCAACATACTAAATTTATGTTCATTGAGAAATGCTGAACTTTTCTTTAATTTTGATAAGTTAACATCTCACCCTTCCGCAATTATAAAACAATATATATTTCAGCCTATAGACCCACAAACACACTTAACTTTTGATTAAAAATAATAATTTACAACTGGGGCTCGGAAATTGTAAACTATTTTAAATTTCACGAGAACTTAATAGCCATCCTATAACCATAAAATGCAACTCAGTTAGTGTGGAGGTGGAGGGGTGGGAAAGGCTTTATTAGGGATGAGTACTAGGGGAGGTAGGAAGGCTCTGGTATAAAGTATTGGAATTGGGGTTTTGGGAGAGTCTGGTGTCAAAGTTACACAAATTATAAAATGGGGGTAATAAAATAATATAGAAGCCTCAGTGGCGGCTGTGAAATAAATTTGAGCGGGATTGTAAACTGGAATATTATAAATGCGGATGTATACAGTCTTTCAAGGCACTCTATTTTACACACTCTGGAAACGAGATAATTCGAGCAGGCAAAGAAGAGAACTAATACACTGAGATGACACCGTCTGTGTTAATTTGCCTTACCCTACAATGCTGTAGTGGTGGCTTGCCAACCAGCGACTTTGTTCATCTGCATATTTTGAGCCTTCGAGTACCACTCTAAAGTCGGATGTGCAACCTTAAAGCCTTCTGCAAATATAATACAGAGAAAACAACTGCGATAAGACTTCTGAAAGTTATCTCGACAATACAAACCTCTGAAGTGCGTCCTGAAATATAGAGCTTTGACACTGCAAACAAACTCAGTTGCTCAATATGTGGAAGAGAATGTGTAATATGCATAGAAAGGAGCAAATGCTTTTCCTTTGGCAAATGCTTCGTAGTAAGAAAATAATATTGTCCTCATACTGCGTACCAAATGGTGAATCTCTGAGAATTTGCTTATTTGAATATAATCTAGACTTCGTAAAATCTGCTCAAGAGGTATGTGCTCATCAACCTCTGGGCTTTTTTGACAGTACCATTTGCTTCTTTCCGTACATACGAGCAAACGTCTTAATAAAGCCGGACTTCAAAGTCACCAAATTAGCACAACCTGCACGAAACGTTTGATCGACGGACAATTAACCTCATGTATCTCGCTTCATTCATTTGTAAATTGCCATCTATTTGAATGTATTGTAACCTTTTTGCCTTTAAAACTTAAAGGCAAGACAAAGTTACAGTCAATTTATTATATAAAAGCCGCCCGTAATGTTAATTGCGGACAAAATGGCCATTAAATTAATGTTTTTGCCTTCCTTTTTAATGTTTTTGTTTTCCTGAATCAGTGCGGAAAATACATGAAATTAACTTTCAAGGTGTTTTTCTTAATAAACTTTTTGCTTTTTTTATCCCTTACAAAAGAAAGTATTGTAATGGGCTGAAATTTTGGTTTCATGAGCTCCCCAGATGGCAAATCTCGAGTTTCAGCCATTGTTCTCAAGTATGGTAAGTGCTAGAGACTTACCATCCTTGAGTTATCTTGTTTGCAGACAAACACACGGACTAATAGCTGAAACTCGAGATTTGCTAACTTGGAAGCTCATGAAGACTCGACATCGAAAATTTCAACCCATTATAATATTTTCCACTTTTTTGATGGACCAGGAAAGTCGGGTGATGTTCATACCAGAGTTTTCATGTTTTTGTTTTCCTGAATCTACATGAGATACTTGAAATGAACTTTGAAGGTATTTTTCTTAATTTTTCCTGAATACCAAGCTTTCTGAACACAAGTTTTTTTTATAGAAATGGATTTGTTATTCAAATTAAAATCTCTAGGAAAAAATAATATTTGATACTCCCACTTGTAAAGATTTGGAAAGAGTATTTCCAAATCTTGTGTCGAAGTGGGGGGTATTTTTAGATCTCAAATTTTCTAGACTTTATTTCACTGGTAAAGATTTTGAAGTTTTCCAGAAATGTCTTTGTTTTTATATCTGGAGAATACTTTTCTAGGAATGATATGATAGTTTTCTCAAAAAACATTCTCAAGTTTCTCTCATAATACTAGTATATTACCAGACTTGTAAACTAGACGTATTGTTCATCTGGGCTAGTGATGCTATTTATTTTAAAAATGAGAGTAAGGAGTGTTTAACGGATGCGAATTCTGATTAACTGAAACCATTAAGAGAAAGTTTAAGAGGTTCAGTCAAAAAAGGGATCTTGAATAAAGAAACAGCTGTATGAACCTTAAGTCAAGTTTATGAGTCCAAAAATTTTAACTCATTTAAATAATAATAATAGTCTCTTATTTATACTGCCCGAATAGGCCTGAAGAATCCCTTTGACACCGGCAGTCTTTTGGGTGTTATTATTATGTGATAAATATCTCAAATTCATGAGGATAAAATTCCATGGGTTGGCTGGGTTTGAACCCATGCCCTACTGTTCACCAGTCAAGCGTCTTACCACTGCACCACCAACCCATTTAAATGCGCCTGCACCAATCTTGATTTTCGAAATACGTCTTAAAACCCAAAACCATCTTCCTCGGTTTTTTTATTTCGTTGCTACTGTCCTACAATCAATCCCATTTCAACTCTTTCATGAAGTAGTTTTTCCCTTTCATAAAATTAAATCCCTTTTTCTCTTCATAAATGTTCCCACTTTTCCCCCATCATCATGTTTACAGCAACACCATCTTAAAAAATAAAATTTTCTGCATGATAGAATTGAAATCTAATAATAATCTCATTTCCTCGCAATTTGGAAACTTTAACAGGGTTTTTTTATCTAATATACGAGAAGAGATGGAAAGGTAGAGGAGATCAAAGTTTTATCCGAAATGCATCATCAAGTGCAGTCAGGGGCGGATTTAAAGAGGGAAGCCAGTGGGCGATAGAGATCTGTATGAGCCGTTCAATCGTGATTCGTTATTTGAGGTGAACAGTTCTGCCACATAATTATTAAAGGCTTTTATTACGCTTACTAAATATGTATGTTCCTTTGTTTGTCATTATTAAAGGTTTTTATTACGCTTACTAAATATGTATGTGCCTTTTGTTTGTGGTTAAATCTTAGAAATTAAATTTAACCCACTTCCCATTGTCCGATTGAGCTTAAATTTGGCTAGAAATTTCCAATAAAGTGCACATAAATCTACGTATTATCTTGGTTGACCATTTACTTAATTGATCATATTATTTAATTAATCCAAACAACAGCAACAGCCGCAATTTCCAGTTTTTGGGTTCATTGACTTGTCACCATGTTTTGTCAAAATGAACCATGCCAAGAATAGTATTTCTTTTTTACTGAGAAAGAAAAATCTGGAATGATGTGCGATGTTTCTTTGAAATTACTTGGTAAACTCATTGGTTCGTTAAAAGCATCAGTCTGAAAATCGGTCATAACTTGGATGGGTTCACACAAGAAAATTTTATATGTCTCTTTTTTCTTGAGGTCCTAACCCATGGTTCAGGTGTTCAGTCCCATGGATTTTCAGATATATCTCACCGTTTGAGCAGATTTGGATATGATCAATAAATGGTGCCAACGCATAGGAAAGGAGAAAAGTTCAACTGAGAAGCGAGTTAACGCCAAGTAGATGATTTTTACCGGTACAATTTCACAACCCAAACTGTAAGAGATATATATTAAAATAACCGGAAATGGACCCCTCAAAGCCATACTCAAAACTTAAACCAAAAACTTCGCCGTATTTTAGCTATCACAGATTTTCCTACAGGAACGAGAAAGGACGCATACAATAGTTTGATATAAACAAACAGTTAAAAAAAACTCGAGAGAGCAGATTAATGGTGCTTTTACCTTATACAAATTTTAGGGATTTTGGGAACGGAGGAAGTAAAAAAAATATATATTAAAATAACCGGAAATGGACCCCTCAAAGCCATACTCAAAACTTAAAGCGAAAACTTCGCCGTATTTCAGCTATGACAGATTTTCCTACAGGAACGAGAAAGGACGCATACAATAGTTTGCTATAAACAAACAGTTAAAAAAACTCGAGAGAGCGGATTAATGGTGCTTTTACCTTATACAAATTTTAGGGATTTTAGGAACGGAAGAAGTAAAAAAAAATACTGACATTGGGAATTTGGTTGCTGATATACAAGTTATAGGTTTGAAGGTCAAAAATCTATTTTTGAAAAACTTTTGAACTCTCGAAGAAACATTGAATCGCTACATAAACAGCTAGCTGTTTCGCCCGTGCTTTGCTACGATTCTGATATTGATTTAAACGTTTCACCAGCTGCCTTAGAGGCATGGTCGTTCTGACTTTATAGTACTCGTAACTCTAAAATGGCTAGCCATACCTTTGCAGAAAATGTCCTAAAATAGGACCACACGGCCACCTAAAATTTTCTCGCTTTCAGTTGATATGTTGTCGCGACAAAATTTAAGGACCCCAGAAATTTGGACGTAACTCCAAAACGGCTGACCTAGACCATAATTTTGGGAGGATCCATTCCTATAATTTTTTCGCTATCTGTCATCGTTTGGGCTTTGGTATTATAACAGACAACCCCTACTACATACGAGTGGATACACACAAATTTCTGATTTATATATTTAGATTAATTATATAGTATGATCAATCAACGTAGATTTATGTGCACGATGCACGACGATGTTTGGAAGGGAGAATGTGCAGTCTTATAATAGAGTCAGCAGTATTTGCTATGCTGACTAACATAGCTAACCCTGTAAAAAAAGTAACTAAGAGTTCAAAGTTTGCATAATAATGGAGGGATGGGTCGGAGGAGGAGAAGAGACTTTTTATTCTTAATGCAGCAAAAAAAAGAGTTGAATATATGTAAACGTCTGCCTCTAATATCAAATTTCCCCTGAGGTGAAATTACAAAGGCCTTCCAGACTATGAAAAAAAGCGAAGAAGCAAATAGATACTGACTGGATACGGTTTGAAAGTTAAATAATATAGGTAGACAGGCAGACGGATGACGTGAGGAATGAACGAGGGAGAGAGTGTTGAAAATGGATGGGCAGAGGAGAGATACTTCTCAGGATACTTTGACGTCATGTCTATGATTAAATTGTAAAGATGAAATTATTAGCCTAATAAAATTAGACCTAAAATGACGTCATGTCTATGATTAAATTGTAAAGATAAAATTATTAGCCTAGCAAAATTAGACCATAAAATGACGTCAAGTGTATGATTAAATTGTAAAGATGAAATTATTAGCCTAGTAAAATTAGACCATAAAATGACGTCAAGTGTATGATTAAATTGTAAAGATGAAATTATTAGCCTAGTAAAATTAGACCATAAAATGACGTCAAGTGTATGATTAAATTGTAAAGATGAAATTATTAGCCTAGTAAAATTAGACCATAAAATGACGTCAAGTGTATGATTAAATTGTAAAGATGAAATTATTAGCCTAGTAAAATTAGACCATAAAATGACGTCAAGTGTATGATTAAATTGTAAAGATGAAATTATTAGCCTAGTAAAATTAGACCATAAAATGACGTCAAGTGTATGATTAAATTGTAAAGATGAAATTATTAGCCTAGTAAAATTAGACCATAAAATGACGTCAAGTGTATGATTAAATTGTAAAGATGAAATTATTAGCCTAGTAAAATTAGACCATAAAATGACGTCAAGTGTATGATTAAATTGTAAAGATGAAATTATTAGCCTAGTAAAATTAGACCATAAAATGACGTCAAGTGTATGATTAAATTGTAAAGATGAAATTATTAGCCTAGTAAAATTAGACCATAAAATGACGTCAAGTGTATGATTAAATTGTAAAGATGAAATTATTAGCCTAGTAAAATTAGACCATAAAATGACGTCAAGTGTATGATTAAATTGTAAAGATGAAATTATTAGCCTAGTAAAATTAGACCATAAAATGACGTCAAGTGTATGATTAAATTGTAAAGATGAAATTATTAGCCTAGTAAAATTAGACCATAAAATGACGTCAAGTGTATGATTAAATTGTAAAGATGAAATTATTAGCCTAGTAAAATTAGACCATAAAATGACGTCAAGTGTATGATTAAATTGTAAAGATGAAATTATTAGCCTAGTAAAATTAGACCATAAAATGACGTCAAGTGTATGATTAAATTGTAAAGATGAAATTATTAGCCTAGTAAAATTAGACCATAAAATGACGTCAAGTGTATGATTAAATTGTAAAGATGAAATTATTAGCCTAGTAAAATTAGACCATAAAATGACGTCAAGTGTATGATTAAATTGTAAAGATGAAATTATTAGCCTAGTAAAATTAGACCATAAAATGACGTCAAGTGTATGATTAAATTGTAAAGATGAAATTATTAGCCTAGTAAAATTAGACCATAAAATGACGTCAAGTGTATGATTAAATTGTAAAGATGAAATTATTAGCCTAGTAAAATTAGACCATAAAATGACGTCAAGTGTATGATTAAATTGTAAAGATGAAATTATTAGCCTAGTAAAATTAGACCATAAAATGACGTCAAGTGTATGATTAAATTGTAAAGATGAAATTATTAGCCTAGTAAAATTAGACCATAAAATGACGTCAAGTGTATGATTAAATTGTAAAGATGAAATTATTAGCCTAGTAAAATTAGACCATAAAATGACGTCAAGTGTATGATTAAATTGTAAAGATGAAATTATTAGCCTAGTAAAATTAGACCATAAAATGACGTCAAGTGTATGATTAAATTGTAAAGATGAAATTATTAGCCTAGTAAAATTAGACCATAAAATGACGTCAAGTGTATGATTAAATTGTAAAGATGAAATTATTAGCCTAGTAAAATTAGACCATAAAATGACGTCAAGTGTATGATTAAATTGTAAAGATGAAATTATTAGCCTAGTAAAATTAGACCATAAAATGACGTCAAGTGTATGATTAAATTGTAAAGATGAAATTATTAGCCTAGTAAAATTAGACCATAAAATGACGTCAAGTGTATGATTAAATTGTAAAGATGAAATTATTAGCCTAGTAAAATTAGACCATAAAATGACGTCAAGTGTATGATTAAATTGTAAAGATGAAATTATTAGCCTAGTAAAATTAGACCATAAAATGACGTCAAGTGTATGATTAAATTGTAAAGATGAAATTATTAGCCTAGTAAAATTAGACCATAAAATGACGTCAAGTGTATGATTAAATTGTAAAGATGAAATTATTAGCCTAGTAAAATTAGACCATAAAATGACGTCAAGTGTATGATTAAATTGTAAAGATGAAATTATTAGCCTAGTAAAATTAGACCATAAAATGACGTCAAGTGTATGATTAAATTGTAAAGATGAAATTATTAGCCTAGTAAAATTAGACCATAAAATGACGTCAAGTGTATGATTAAATTGTAAAGATGAAATTATTAGCCTAGTAAAATTAGACNCTTCATGTAACATTCTTGACGCTGTCAACATTGATGTTTACTTTCTTCATGTAACATTCTTGACGCTGTCTACATTGATGTTTACCAACCTCATGTAATTCTTGAAGCTGTCAACATTGATGTTTACTTTCCTCATGTAACATTCTTGACGCTGTCTACATTGATGTTTACTATCTTCATGTAACATTCTTGAAGCTGTCAACATTGATGTTTACTATCTTCATGTAACATTCTTGAAGCTGTCAACATTGATGTTTACTTTCTTCATGTAACATACTTGACGCTGTCTACATTGATGTTTACCAACCTCATGTAGCATTCTTGACGCTGGCTTCTATGATTTTTTCTCCTATTGCTGTCTTTGTCTTTTGTGTGATGAAACTGTGTATGCTCATTTATGAGGTTAATAGTTTCAGGGGTCTCATGTTGACCATTTCAAGTCAGTTTTTCATTTCTTCTGGAAGCAGAGCAGCTTTTTTTCTTTAATTTGGCTTAACATCTATTTATCATTCGAGACAGGGGTTTTACCCTCCATTCGCAGGAAACTTGCAAACCAGCTACCCACATTGACCTCACCCAGCCTGGGTTGTAAATGCAATAAAAACTTATAAAGATTATCAGCATGATACCAGTATAGAAAAGCCCATGCCTCTAAGACAGTAAAAAAAGGAACGAAGACTGTCAGCAGTCAGTTAGATTTTAAAACAAAACACTTGCCGCATATAATGCTATCATAATTTGAATCTCTAACCTACTTGGAAGCCCCCCCAGATATTTATTTTCCTAACAATGTTACAAACACATGTATAACCTACAAACCTAGATAATAAACCAAAAAATATTCGGTGAATCATGACATAATGAGACCCACTAACCGACTTGAAATCCTCATACAATATTATAATTAATGTTTGGAAACAATTAATACATCAAAACACCTGGACAAAATTAACGCACACATAGATAGTAGTAAACAGTTTTTAAATACGAGTAGAATATCTATGTACCTATAAGTATTACTATAAACATTACCAATGTTTATAGTAATATATTTCAGCCACCGGAAATTTACCGGTACAGAGAAACAGTGAAGGAAAAGTAATAACATTATATTGATGCACCTTTTTCACTCGCGGTTGGCGCCCCAGTTGGATTATCAAATAATCCTTTCTCATTGCACATCTAGATTATAAAACGAACCTACATACCAAATTTCAGACACCGGAAATTTACCGGTACGGAGAAACAGTGATGAAAAAGTGACAATATTAGATAGATGCGCCTTTTTCCCCCGCGGTTGGCGCTCCAGTTGGAATATCAAAAATTTCTTTCTTATTGCACATCAAGAACATAAAACGAACCTACATACCTAATTTCGGCCACCGAAAATGTACCTGTACGGAGAAACAGTGATGAAAAGATGATAACGGAGAAACAGTGATGAAAATGTGATTTTCATATTGAAACGCGCCGCTTTTCCCCCCGCGGCTGGCGTCCCAGTTTGAATATTTCTTTCTAAGTGCGCATATAAGGCCTAAGAGGGACCTACATATCAAAATTTCAGTCTCCTACGACGTACCAGTGCGGAAAAATCTCGATGAGTGTTAAGTCAGTGACTTTGTCTTTTATATATTTTATAGATATAGATTATGGATAGACTAGCTAAGTTCCCGAACTTCGTTTCGAGAAGATGGGAGAACACGGAGAGTTTAGGCTGGGTCTGCGACCTAGCCTAACTTTGCGCAGACTTCAACAGGTATTTTCTTCTTTTTATAGAACCTAACCCAATACTACTCCCAACACGTTCTACACAGCTTATCAAGCTGTTACTACTCCCCATGTTCTCTCATCTTTTCGAAACCGAAGTTCAGGTACTCAGCTAGTAATTATATTTAAAAAAAAAGTCCCTTTTTTGGTCAAACGAGGAAATTCATGTGACAAATTCCATGACAACCCTGAAAAAGAAAAGTGTGAGAATTAGAGCGAGAAAAGATTATCATTTAGATGAAAATGAAAATATTAGAATTTAGAAATGGGAAATAATTAATAAAGAGAGGAGAGACGAATAAAAGAAGTGAAGAATGCAGACTCGTATACATATACAGGGAGTTCCCGTCCTCACGGTGTTCTACACACCAGGGTGATCTGGAACGCATACCATCACAGTTCCAGCCAAGAGCAATCAAAATTTTTTGGGTTAACTCATATCATACTATTTCTACCATTATTCCAAAATTGGATGTAAAAATGGTCAAAATAATTGAATTTACGGGGAACCGCTGCAACAACAATACTGATATTCGGGGTATCGTACTAAAGCTGGTAATATCGGAATATTTTTTCCCTTGATATTTCAGGAGTTTACAATTTTTTTTAAAAAAAATTTAATTGAAAGTAAGCGAATATCCAAGAGAGTTATTGACATTTTTGTGACGTATAAAATAAGTGAAAAAACGAATAACTCAAATACAAAGCTTTTATTAAAAAGTTGAAGGGAGCATTTTTGGTAGATAGGTATTGGCATGAGGCATCAGCCCCATTGTCAACGTTAACGTAAACAGCTTGAATATTTAATTGTTACCACTAAGATGAAACACCCTGTATACGAGATACCTATATGTGTGGTATTGACATCAAGCATCAGCCCCTTAAGTATTGTCAACGTTAACGTAAACAGATTGAATATTTCATTGTTACCACTAAGATGAAACACCCTGTATACGAGATACCTATATGTGTGGTATTGGCATCAAGCATCAGCCCCTTAAGTATTGTCAACGTTAACGTAAACAGCTTGAATATTTCATTGTTACCGCTAAGATAAAACACCCTGTATACGAGATACCTATATGTGTGGTATTGGCATCAAGCATCAGCCCCTTAAGTTTTGTCAACGTTAACGTAAACAGCTTGAATATTTAATTGTTACCACTAAGATGAAACACCCTGTATACGAGATACCTATATGTGTGGTATTGGCATCAAGCATCAGCCCCTTAAGTATTGTCAACGTTAACGTAAACAGCTTGAATATTTCACTGTTACCACTAAGATGAAACACCCTGTATACGAAATAACTATATGTTATCTCATATACAATGAGGAATGAGGGAATGTGAATAAGTGCAGTATGAAGAACAAAAAATAATAGAAAACATTTCAATGGGATAAGCAGAAATCAGGGGCGTAGCGAGGGTGGAAACTGTGGGGGCGGGGCAATTTGTCTAATAATGCCGATTCACCACTACAATTTGCCGACTGAAATACTATATATGGGAATGAAATTAAAAGAAACCTTTTTGTGGGTATGAATTATCACTGAATTTTATTGTGAATTTGTTGATTTATAGAAAAAATGCTGTAGTTGAAGTATAATTAAACATACATTGTACTTATTACAGCAAATTGATGACATAAGTGTACAAAAAACAAGATAACGATACGCAGAAATATGGATTTCATGAATCTATGTGCCTCCAATCGACCGATTTTTCAACAGCAGATTCGAATTCTGCGGTGTTTTAATAGCGACCATTTTTCATCGATTTAATGGTCGTTAATTTCGTAAACCCACGAATCGCCGACTGATGAATGTTGGGGAAATTTAGAGGGTGCCCACTCGCTACGCCCCTGGCAGAAATTAGTGAGAAGAAGCAAAAAAAAAAGAAAATTAATCTCAGAATGAGGTGTAAGGAATCGAGATGAGAATAGAAAATGAGAATGGAAAATAAATTGGTAATAGATGGGAGAAGTAAAGGGGGAAATTAAAAAGTGGGAGAAAGTACAGTGAAGAAAGATGGCGAAATGAATGAAAGGGAAAATGTTTTATTGTTGACCATTTTTTACCCTTGAGGTGGCTGTTGTCAGCGGCAGAATTGATTTTCCTTACTTTCCGAATGTTCCCCCGTAAAATTTTCATTTCCTGACCTGTGGATAGCCCGGTCCACTTTTCAACCTTCAACAAATTTTTTACCTACACCTTAAAAAATGCATCTTTAAAAAATTTCAGTGATTTTGAGCGAAAGCCCATTTCTCATCTTTTTAACTGGGTCCTTTCAATAATTCATTCAAAGTATACCCTAGTTCTTACCTTACGTTTGCGATGGACTTGAAGAAATCCAGATACTACATTTGAACTATTTGAAGGAATCGAATATCGGCCTTATTCCGAATTGATAATTGAATGCGATCTTTTACTAATTATTTGAAATAAATTATACAAACTATTCAGAAAAAAAAGAATAGCAAATAATATTTTTGCAGGCACCACCGACACGAAACCCCAAGTTCTCGGTCATTTTCAATTTTCAAGAGATATATTGTGGTTGCTCCCATCTCCCATAGAATAAATTCAATTTATTCATACTACCGGGGAAAATTAATAGATCGGTCGCTTCTATGGACCCTCAAGCATTCACATTTATAAACACGTTGGCGTTCACGTCAACCCGAAAATCTGAAAAACTTTGAGAAAAATTAATTTAAACTACAGCAAAGGAAGTCGGAACTATACAGACGTATACACACGACCACGTCGAACAATCGTTGCCAGTGTGAACACTCTTATTCAATTCCTGATGTTGAAATCGTTAGTACGACATCCTCCGACTACACATGACCACGTCGAACAATCGTTGCCAGTGTGACCACTCTCATTAAATTCCTGATGTTGAAATCGTTAGTACGACATCCTCCGACTACACATGACCACGTCGAACAATCGTTGCCAGTGTGACCACTCTCATTCAATTCCTGATGTTGAAATCGTTAGTACCATAGCCTCCGAGTACACACGACCACGTCGAACAATCGTTGTCAGTGTGACCACTCTCATTTAATTCCTGATGTTGAAATCATTAGTACGACATCCTTCGACTAGACACGACCACGTCGAACAATGATTGCCAGTTTGACCACTCTCATTCAATTCCTGATGTTGAAATCAATAGTACGACAGCCTCCGACTACACTCGACCACGTCGAATAATTGTTGACAAGTCGTACGTACTCATTTCCAGTGTGCCCCAGTTATAAATCAACTGAGTTCATTGTGTCGGTTGAGAAAAGGATAGAAGAAAAAATAACAGCAAAAGAAGAGACGGGTCAAACAAAAGGGAACCATAAATGGTTCAATGAAGAATAAGTGTAATAAAAAAATGATCAACTTTATTTAAAAACAAACTTTTTGTAGAAGTTTTTCCACAACAATAAGAACAGAATTGTTTCAGACCAGAAAGTGTTTTGCGGCATTTTGCCAAAGTACAACTCCTTTGTTCTAGAAAGATTCCTGTTTTTGTTGTTGTCCTGGCACTTTCTCACACTTTCCACAAAACAAAGAAAATGTTTTTATGGATTGTTTTGAAAGTTCTTTTGAACCGAAACCTAATTCGCAGATACATTAAAAACAAAAGGTCAATGACCTTGGTTTTGAGACAGACAACAAATGTAAACTTCTCGCTAATACAAGGTGCGCCTAACCCTATAATTTTAAAAATGACGCTGAGCATGCAATTTTTGAAATAGAACAACAATTTTTGTTTTGAAAGAAAAGAAATTTCAGTTAGTTAATTATCGACCCGTGTCACTTCTCTCCATTTTTTTCAAAAATTTTCGAATAAATTATCTACAAACATCTCTATGTTTACATTGAGAACTACTTATCTCCGTTTCAACATGGTTTCTGAAGCATACGATCTACTGCGACAAACTTGTTGGATTTCCTCGATTATGTTTCGCCTTTTGTGGAGGGTAGAGGGCAAGTGGATGTTATTTATTTTTATATTTCAAAGTTGTTCGATGTTGTGCATCACTATCTTTTGTTGTATAACCTTGAGAAATATGGTATCTCCTCTTCTCTGGTTAAATGAATCAGCTCCTACTCTAGTGAAAGAAAGTTCCATGTGAAGAGAAAGAGTTCATATTTTAGTTAGTTTCCGATAATTCGGGTGTTTCACAAGGTAGTAATCTGGGGCCTTTGTTGTTCCTCATTTTTATAAATGATATTGTTCGTTGTTCGTAATATCTCATGTCAACGGCTTTTATTTGCCGATGATTTGAAAATTTTCCTCGGATATTATTAAAACTCATTGTCTGATGGTCCCGCAGCTCTCCAGCAATATATTAATCATGTCCTTGAATGGTATAAAAATAACTCTTTCATTAAACTCGTCCAAAACTTAATGTGTTACATTTAGCAGAAAAACGATTCAAAAGCTGGCGAACTACTTTGTCCATGATGTGAGCATCTCCGGACAGTGTGTGGTGGTGGATTTAGGGTTCAGCATTGACCAAAAACTTCTGTTCACAAAGCATGTGTCAAGAATCATTACAGATAGTTTTTCCAGGTTTGGTATGCTATTTAAACTTTGCGGTAGATTTCAATCGCCCATAATTATGTTAACACTTTTCAACATATTTATTCGTTCTAAACTCGAATATTGCTTCATTTTAATGCGTCAATTAGGTAAAACTAAGAGTGACTCCCTAGAAAGGATCTAAAGAGTTTATCTTGGTAAAATATATGATTAGTTTTTAGCTCGGTCGAACACACTGCTATATAACTACGACAATATCTGCAGTCATCTGCATGTGGTCAAAATTGATGAGCGACGAGTTTTTTTTCCTTTGTTTGTTCCTCTATAAATGAATCCAGGGTGAAGTTCTCTGTGAAACTTTCCTTCCTCATTTCCAAATAAGTACGAGGACCACCAGATCATTAGGTGCATTCATTTTACCTGAGAATAACTTAGATCCGTGGAAGGAGATTATAAATACGGCAAACAATACTATCCGTCAAAATAACATATATTTTTTCATTGATTTTAGTGTACCCCATTTTAGGAACTCCTTGATCAATCAAATGAATTTATAATATTTTTATTGCTAGTAAACTAATTTTATGTTGTTATTGTAACTGTGATTTTTTAACAACAATAAAACGAATTATTCCATTCTATTAATCATTCGAGACGGGGATTTTACCCTCCATTCGCTGGAACCTTGCAAACCAGCTACCCACATTGACCTAACCCAGCCTGGGTTGTGCCGGAAAAATAGCCAGCATCACGAGGCTGCGAACCCACGTGGACACCCACATGGTCCAACCTCGCTAGATGTTGCTTAACTTCAGTGATCTAACGGGAAATGTTGTATTTAACGTGCCATAGACGCTGGCTAGTGGTTATATTGAGATTTAAATCGAATTATAGTAAGTTTACGAAATAAGGAAATATTTTTATACATTCAATTTATACACAAAGACAAGCAATTTTAAAATAAAATTCTCACCACACTTTTGTATTATTTTATTTTGTACGCAAAAAAATCTCAATCTTTTAAAAAAGGCAACAAAAAAAGCACATTAGTGTCTTTTAAAGCTTTTTTTAAGCTTAGGGGGTTTTACTTTTCGGATGACATTTCTTTTCGGAGGTTTGCTTTATCTTTTAAAGCCAAAGAAAGAAACTTAAGTTGTCAAAAGAAAGTAAGAACAATTTTTTTTTTTTCTGGCGTTTGGCGTTATTCCACAGTCATTATCTGCAAAAGACAGATCTTGTGGCGGTAGAGGAGGAGATGAATTGGTGGAGGTGGCAAGAATATATTAGAGAGGTAATTTTCAGAGAGAAAAATAGACGGTCCTTATCTTCTACAGAATGTTGTAGAAGTCCTAAGGAAGGCCTCACAACTAGAAAGACTGGGAATTGACTACGAAAATAAAATACCCCTCCTTAAAATTTGTTAAAGCCGATCTTACCGAAGAAGAACTACTGGCACAAAACTTCTTTTGCATGATTTTGGGCATAACGAGAAGGAAGATAATATAGTTACAACATCCCATACATAATAAGTCCATGTTTTAAATTGGAAAAAAAATCCAATTACTCCAAGGCGACGAATCTGGTGTTGATGTCAAAATCCAGATTGTAACATTAAAAATTACACTGTTTTTAGGAAAAATCAATTTATAGTAAAATTCAAATGTGCTTGAAAACCGAAAACCAATTAGAAATCCGTACGTCCGTCGGAGCTTTCCCCGAACATTTGGGGTCCTAGAAACTTTGGTCAGTGACATAAAAGGGGTTCCAAAAATCATATTTCCTATTGTAAGATGAGATCTGGTATGTCATCAAAATGGTTATGGAAAGGAAACATTACATCCCAAGAAGAAAGAATCTTATGCACATTACAAGATAGAAACTTATTTTATCCTAATATATAAATCAGAAATTTGTGTGTACCTATGTATCTATGTATGCGGGGTTGTCTGTTACAATACCACAGCCCAAACGGAAGCAGATACCAAAAAATTGATGGGAATGGACCCCCCCCCCAAAAAAAATCATGGTCTACGACCCCAGGAAAATTATCAGAACTAAAATATATCAATATAAAATATATCAAGCGGACTGTCACGGATTGATATCTTAAAATTTGTCGCGACAACATAATATCAACTCAAAGCGAGAAAGTTTTAGGTGGCCCTTTATCTTTATTTTAGTACATGTTCTGCAAAGCTATGGCCAGCCATTCCAGAGTTACGGGTTCAAAACCGGGAAAGGACAAAATAATATTTTAAATTTACTAAAAAGTCAGAGTGGCCGTGGCCCTAAGGCGCCTGGCGAAACATTTAAATCTTGGGTTTTAAATGTTTCTTTAAAACCCAATTTCCATTGTCCTTGAAAAACAAAGATAGCAATATAAATACCGTAGCAAAACATGGGCGAAACAGCTAGTAAAAGATATAATCACTGTAATAAATAATCATCTGGCAACACCTTGTGGACTAATGGTTGATCATGATTATACGAAACGACACAATAATGTAGTCAGATGCATCCATTTTTGGCTTAATATGGAATGAACAAGACTAATCAAAATGATTAGAGAAACTAAACATTACATGCCAAGAAGAAGGAATCTTATGCACATTACAAGATAGAAACTTATTTTATAGAAAATAGAATCACTGTAAAAAATAATCAGTGGATCATCAGGCAACACCTTGTGGACTAATGGTTGATCATGATTATACGAAACGACACAATAATGTAGTCAGATGCATCCATTTTTGGCTTAATATGGAATGAACAAAACTAAAAAACAGAAAAGTTATGAAGTGGAAAACATGATATCGAATGAAAAAACAATTATTAAATCAGATATGAAAATATACACCGAATTGTAGATAGAGCACAATAACCGGACATATTGATACATGACATGGGAATTACAAATTCGAATATATTATCAAAATACAGAAATATTAAAAGCACGAAAATACGAACTACTGAGGAAATAGCTAACATAAATGTTTCAATGTACAATTTAAGAAAAGTGACATTGGTATGGATAGTAATGACAAGGGAGGGATTGATAACAAAGCATTTTAAATCATATATAATACAATTGGAAATAAAAGAAAATGTGCAAACCTACATGCAGACATTAGTAATGAAAAGAACATGTGAGAGTATACAAATAGACACACAAAAGAATATCGTGGAGTTAAAACTAGACCTTCACTTTGTTCTGTCAATAAACCTAATCCAGCACAACATATTGTATCGCAATCCCATGGATGGCGTTCGAGAGTTATCGCGAAAAAATAGACACACAAAAGAATATCGTGGAATTAAAACTAGGCCTTCACTTTGTTCTGTCAATAAACCTAATCCGGCACAGCATGTTGTATCGCAATCCCATGGATGGCGTTTGAGAGTTATCGCAATAGAAATAGACACACAAAAGAATATCGTGAAGTTAAAACTAGACCTTCACTTTGTTGTGTCAATAAACCTAATCCGGCACAACATGTTGTATCGCGATACAAATAGACACACAAAAGAATATCCTGGAGTTAAAACTAGACCTTCACTTTGTTCTGTCAATAAACCTAATCCGGCATCGCATGTTGTATCGCAATCCCATGGATGACGTTCGAGAGTTATCGCGATACAAATAGACTCACAAAAGAATATCGTGGAGTTAAAACTGGACCTTCACTTTGTTCTGTCAATAAACCTAATCCGGCACAACATGTTGTATCGCAATCCCATGAATGGCGTTCGAGAGTTATCGCGATACAAATAGACACACTAAAGAATATCGTGAAGTTAAAACTAGACCTTCACTTTGTTCTGTCAATAAACCTAATCCGGCACAACATGTTGTATCGCAATCCCATGAATGGCGTTCGAGAGTTATCGCGATACAAATAGACACACTAACTAAAGAATATCGTGAAGTTAAAACTAGACCTTCACTTTGTTGTGTCAATAAACCTAATCCGGCACAACATGTTGTATCGCGATACAATAGACACACAAAAAAATATCGTGAAGTTAAAACTAGACCTTTACTTCGTTCTGAAATAAACCTAATCCGGCACAACATGTTGTATCGCGATACAAATAGACACACACAAGAATATCGTGGAGTTAAAACTAGACCTTCACTTTGTTCTGTCAATAAACCTAATCCGGCACAACATGTTGTATCGCGATACAAATAGACACACAAAAGAATATCGTGGAGTTAAAACTAGACCTTCACTTTGTTCTGTCAATAAACCTAATCCGGCACAACATGTTGTATCGCGATACAAATAGNACTAGGTCAGGAGTCAGGAGAGAATACAAATAGTCTATTTGGCAACACTGGCAATGTCCTTCTCAGTGTACAGTGTGTAACCAAATGCTAACAACAAGTGTACCTCAGACTAGGTCAGGAGTCAGGAGAGAATACAAATAGTCTATTTGGCAACACTGGCAATGTCCTTCTCAGTGTACAGTGTGTAACCAAATGCTAACAACAAGTGTACCTCAGACTAGGTCAGGAGTCAGGAGAGAATACAAATAGTCTATTTGGCAACACTGGCAATGTCCTTCTCAGTGTACAGTGTGTAACCAAATGCTAACAACAAGTGTACCTCAGACTAGGTCAGGAGTCAGGAGAGAATACAAATAGTCTATTTGGCAACACTGGCAATGTCCTTCTCAGTGTACAGTGTGTAACCAAATGCTAACAACAAGTGTACCTCAGACTAGGTCAGGAGTCAGGAGAGAATACAAATAGTCTATTTGGCAACACTGGCAATGTCCTTCTCAGTGTACAGTGTGTAACCAAATGCTAACAACAAGTGTACCTCAGACTAGGTCAGGAGTCAGGAGAGAATACAAATAGTCTATTTGGCAACACTGGCAATGTCCTTCTCAGTGTACAGTGTGTAACCAAATGCTAACAACAAGTGTACCTCAGACTAGGTCAGGAGTCAGGAGAGAATACAAATAGTCTATTTGGCAACACTGGCAATGTCCTTCTCAGTGTACAGTGTGTAACCAAATGCTAACAACAAGTGTACCTCAGACTAGGTCAGGAGTCAGGAGAGAATACAAATAGTCTATTTGGCAACACTGGCAATGTCCTTCTCAGTGTACAGTGTGTAACCAAATGCTAACAACAAGTGTACCTCAGACTAGGTCAGGAGTCAGGAGAGAATACAAATAGTCTATTTGGCAACACTGGCAATGTCCTTCTCAGTGTACAGTGTGTAACCAAATGCTAACAACAAGTGTACCTCAGACTAGGTCAGGAGTCAGGAGAGAATACAAATAGTCTATTTGGCAACACTGGCAATGTCCTTCTCAGTGTACAGTGTGTAACCAAATGCTAACAACAAGTGTACCTCAGACTAGGTCAGGAGTCAGGAGAGAATACAAATAGTCTATTTGGCAACACTGGCAATGTCCTTCTCAGTGTACAGTGTGTAACCAAATGCTAACAACAAGTGTACCTCAGACTAGGTCAGGAGTCAGGAGAGAATACAAATAGTCTATTTGGCAACACTGGCAATGTCCTTCTCAGTGTACAGTGTGTAACCAAATGCTAACAACAAGTGTACCTCAGACTAGGTCAGGAGTCAGGAGAGAATACAAATAGTCTATTTGGCAACACTGGCAATGTCCTTCTCAGTGTACAGTGTGTAACCAAATGCTAACAACAAGTGTACCTCAGACTAGGTCAGGAGTCAGGAGAGAATACAAATAGTCTATTTGGCAACACTGGCAATGTCCTTCTCAGTGTACAGTGTGTAACCAAATGCTAACAACAAGTGTACCTCAGACTAGGTCAGGAGTCAGGAGAAAATACAAATAGTCTATTTGGCAACACTGGCAATGTCCTTCTCAGTGTACAGGGTGTAAAAAAATGCTAACAACAAGTGTACCTCAGACTAGGTCAGGAGTCAGGAGAGAATACAAATAGCCTGAATGGCAACTCTGGCAATGTCCTTCTCAGTGTACAGGGTGTATCAAAATGCTAATAACAAGTGTACCTCTGGCTAGGTCAGGAGAGAATACAAATAGTCTGTTTGGCAACACTGGCAATGTCCTTCTTAGTATACAGGGTGGAAACAAATGCTAACAACAAGTGTACCTCAGACTAGGTCAGGAGAGAATACGAATAGTCTGTTTGGCAATAATGATTTCCTTAATTTTACTTAAGATGCAATTTAAAATCACTAAGATGTATAACAAAAGTACACCTCATCAAGTCAGACTTTAAATTTATATATATATATCTAAATATAATTTGTTATTGTTTTAATTTCTGGTATACAGTGTAAGTCACCCAAGCAGAACATCCGGAACCGCCGGAGGATACGACATCATCAACAGGACCCGAGCCATCCAACCCCTCTGCCTAATTGGCTCGCCCTGCACAATATATTATTATGTAACTAATATGAAATCATTGATGGTTCGATTTTTTTAATGCTGTAAAATTATGCATTATTTGAAGCCAACTGATTCGCCACAGACAAACAGTACTGGAAAGTGATGTATGATATAGAAGTCATGGCTGTGTCATTTTACAGAATCGACACTAAGAGGGTTTTCATGCACTATAATGATAACTCGCATTTTTCAGTCATTGGTCCGTGTGTCTGTGTCTGTCCGTTCTTTTAAAACATATCTCAAAAACGGTTAGATACTTCAAATTTGGTATGAATGTCAGTTTTAGGGCGACACACAAAAATTTTTGCCACTTTTTATTCCTTGTAAAATACATGATTGTTACAAACATTTAGTTACACCCTGTGTACAATATTGATGCAAACATTTAGTTACACCCTGCATATAATAGTCAATGATAAGAGACGAGGAGAAATTCTGAGAGGGAAAGAAAATGGCGAACATATTATTATCTTGACTATCTTCTCAGCATTGCCCTCACAACATATCTTATCGACTGAAGGCGACACAGTGGTGATGGCGAAGTAACGTTTGAGGAGTTTTTTTGTATTGACTGTTATACATTTTGTGCCCTGGTGTCTCGGGGCTCTGAGGGTTTCGTTGGTTAGTTAAAGTACCCCGAATGTTGAAAAACAGTTACAAAAAATATAGAAACCCGTAATAGAAAAGTCTTTTCATTTTCAAAATTACAATAATTGGATTAACTTCAATACATTACAGAATTTTTGTTTGATAATCAAAGCCCCTCCAAAAGCCCCAAAATCCAGCTATCGTATTCAATAGTAGGTGGTACAAATTTCATTTAAATCTAAATCCGAAATGGTAGCAAAAAATTACGAAAAAAATGTAATTTTGAGGAGCGGGTGCTTTTGTTGTTCTCCTATAGTATTCAGTGTTGAGTTATAGAGAGGCTATCCGCCCCTCGGTCCACAAATTTTTGGGTCACCACTATTTTTTGGAGGAAGCCGAAGGCGAGATATAAACGTTTTTGTTTGTTTTGAATATTCTTTTAAAATAATTGATTCCTAGAACATGTTTGTATTATTGAGATTTTCTGATATTTAAAAACTAGAGGATCACCCCAAAATGACCTCTTTTGACCCATAAATAGACCCCAGAAGGTGCTATCTCCAATGTTAAGGTTTTGGCTGGAATTATGGAATATTGGTGCCAAATATCATCAAAATCGGACAAATAATAAAGGCAGTAGATGCGCGAACACGATTCCGCGGACGTACGGGCGGACGGACGTTTTTTCTAGACCACTTTTTTGGTATCTAGTCGTCATAATTCGTCCAGAAAAGCAAAAAAAAAATTTCTTTTTTTTCACCAATACAATACTTTACTTACCTATATACTTATATGGGAAGATAAAGTAAAAAAAAGGAATTTATTTGTGTTAGAGCTAATGCTTTGTCACAATGCACTTCCCCATGTTATTACTAAATTTGTTGTCTTCGATTGGATTCGAACCACAGCCTCCTGGTTACGAATCCGTCATTCTTACCAACTGAGCTACTGAGGCTGGTAATTTTCTGATATTTACCTACTGCCTCGACATCCCAGACCGTATTTGGTCCAGTGCTTTGACAATCTTTCGCCTCCAGATGTTCTTTTCAATCCAGTCTCCCGCTTGTAAGCCTATACTATCCATGACTCTAACGACTGAGGCAGTCAGTTCTATTGCACCCTGTATAAATTAATTTCACAAAGTATGATTTTTTTGTGGCTTTCATCTTTCACTGTGAGCTTGTCATACAAAGCTCCTTTCTCCCTCCAGGAAAGACTGATGACGGTACCTTCCCGTATCTTCCCCCCTCCACACATTTTGAAATTCACACAAACATAAAACATTCAAAATTAGAGAATCTCTTGGCATCAAATCCTGCAGGGCCATAAAATACAGTCAGGGCCGTAAAATAAATCTCGGTATATTTAAGTCTAGCCTCACTTGGTTAATGCGATGGATTCTTAACCAGAAGACTGTAGGTTCGAATCATTGAATATATATTACGAGGAAAGAATATATGAGTTGAAAACGCTAGACACTTTTGAAATGAATTAGGGTCTTAACTTTCGCGCCGAGAATTTAAATGTACAGTGCTGGATCCTAAAGACTTTTAGGGGAAAGCATCAACCCAGCGTTAATAATAATTATTTGGCTAGCTGAACCAAACGTTTTTCTTGATTGCAAGCGTCGATTTGTGAGTTTATGATGTTAAATAGTAGAAACAGGTTTTCATAGTGTTGCGCTCTTTCTTTTAAAATCGTCTGTTCTCCTCATTTCCAAATTTAGTATATGAGTTTATGATAAATAGTAAAAAAATAGGTTGATATGAGCCCACTAAAAAGGTATTGATAACACTCTTCTGAATCTGTGATGGTATGCAGTCCAGATTTCAGGTCGTCTGGTGCGTAGAACCCAGCTCATGAAAATAATATATGAGTTATAGTATATCCTTTGATTTTGTGTAGAAAGATTAGCGATGGCCAACCTTTTGTGAGCAGGGAACCCCCTTTGAAAGAAAAGAAAAAAATTGCTTCCAACCTCGATGCCCATTGGGTTGTAAATACCTACAGATAATTTTGACATCGCCCCGCAACCCCCCTAAGTTTGGCTCGCTAATCCCAGGTTGGGACCGCTGTGTTAGGGCTTAGGGAAGGCACATTTCTTTCCAACCCGAGTCCCGTTATTTTTCAATCCAGCCCTGTTTGCTTAATAATATTATTTGTATAATAATATTTTTTTAAAAATAAATAAAGAACACATCAAAAATATTTCACCAGAACGGCGCGGCGCCAATTCTAATGAGTACCCCAACTTTTTTCTGATACTTGCCTCAAATTCTAACCCTTCTCTCTTTTTCCGAGAAAAAAAGAACATTTTAGATTTTCCTCGGGGGAAATTTTCAAAAGCACTCAAACAAAGTTTGATGTGCTTCTCATGCATCACAGAAAAAAGGAAATTAATTTTGGTCCAACTTGAAAAAATTTTACTTGGGAAATTTTTTACGTTTGTTATCCAACTGGATTCGAGTTTGGATACGTTAGGTCTTCAAGTGCTCTTAAATTAGAGATGGGTTTGGACTTCACAGACGAAAACAAATGAGACTGGCCACTGGACGATAACGGGACATTGTGGTCTTAGGAAACACCTACACACTATGGCAATCTTCAGGGAAAACCTTATTGTGTGTACACAATAAGGTTTTAAGGAACTATGTGGGTAGGAGGAGAAAACGACCCCTCGATGTTTGTTTGATTGCAGTGCTCTACTCAATTGGAATGTATGTGTTATCAGGCAACTAAACCTCAGAGATTTACTCACCCAAAGCAATCTAGTAGGAATACTGCTCAAACAATCGCGGCAGCTAGAGAAACCTTAGCTTAACCTCAATCCCATGAGGCTGAGATGTATAAAGATTTCAAACTTTGGAGGTGAAGCTCAATGAAATGAACGTACCAAGGACACTCGGGATTTTTTCCCGACTACCAGTCGCTAACTTTTCATTTGGATGACGTTGTCCCCCTGTTATTTTTCACTATGGAGTGACTTATTCCAACTAGGTTACTCCAAATACTGTTGGAATAGCCTACGGGTTACACCAGATAATGTTGGAATAGCCTATGGATTACTCCGTATAATGTTGCAATAGTCTATGTATTACTCCAAATAATGTTGGAATAGCCTACGGGTTACACCAGAAAATTTTGGAATAGCCTATGGGTTACTCCAGATAATGTTGCAATAGTCTATGTGTTACTCCAAATAATTTTGGAATAGCCTATGGATGTTGAAATAGCCTATGGGTACTCCAGATAATGTTGCAATAGTCTATGTGTTACTCCAAATAATGTTGAAATAGCCTACGGGTTACTCCAAATAATGTTGCAATAGTCTATGTGTTATTCCAAATAATGTTGAAATAGCCTATGGGTTACTCCAAATATTGTTCAAATAGCCCATAGGTTACTCCAAGTAATATTGCAATAGTCAATGGTTACTCCAAATAATGTTGGAATAGCCTATGGGTTACTCCAAATAATGTTGAAATTGCCTATGTGTTACTCCAAATAATGTTGGAATAGCCTATGTGTTACTCCAAATGTTGTTGAAATAGCCTATGGGGTACTCCAAATATTGTTGAAATAGCCTATGGGTATGGGTTACTTCAATAATTATTGTTGAAATAACCTATGTGTTACTCCGAATTCCCGACTAACGCTTACCTAACTTTCATTCTAACATCATCCCTCCGGTTGTTTCCACTCATTTCAACTGGGTTAATCCAAATGATATTAGCTACTTTAAATCAAATCTGACATTAAATCAAATCTTAAATAGGTACCCAATACATTAGCTTTTTCCTAACTAGACATGAAATGAAAGGGGAAAAACTCTGCCAATGTGACACATGGGTTTATTATTTTACTGGCTGAAAAAATACACACCCCCAAAAAAATATTAAGGGGGGTGCTTTTTTTTCTCGTGACGATTCCAAATTCGGGGCGTAATTAGACCCTAATTTTGACATACATACCAAATTTCAAGTCTCTGACTCTTATCATTCCCTTTTTAGACAGGTTGAATGAAATCCGCGCAAAAAGCGGTAAAATCTGCCCGCAGTATATTTGATTGCACCTTTGCACCCAAAAGTTTCGAAGCTTACTGAGACTCCAAATATGACATATGTCATATTTCAAGTTTCTGGCTCTTACCATTCCCTTTTAGGACAGGATTAATGAAAACCGCTTAAAGAGGTAAAAACCGCCTAGGATGTATTTTATTGCACCCAGAAGTTTTGAAGCTTACTGAGACCTCAAATGTGGCAAGTGACATACATACCAAATTTCTAATCTCTAGCTCTTACTATTCTCTTTTTAGACAGCAATACTGAAAACCGCTAAAAATCGGCAAAACCCGCGAATGGTGTATTCTATTACACCCAGTTTCAGGGCACAATTAGAGCCCAGATGGGGCCTATATGTATACCAAATTTCATCCAAATTGGTCAACGTTAAGTGACAAAAGTGCCCATCACGGCGTATTGCGGACAAACGGATTTTTTTTATTCCATTTTTGGATTCTACCGATTCTACGTACAATATCAAACTTGAAACGTATAATATCAAATTTTGAGGGAAGTTATTTATTTATTTTTTTCTTTCTTTGGTGACGATTTCAAAGGTTCATTATTGAAAATAATAACCAAAAAGATATAAAATTAATAAGAAAACCTTTATTGTACATAAAATAAATCTCTACAAGATATATTATTTATTTCTAAAATGATAAATGAGATATCTTTTTAAAGACATATTGGCGAGAGATATATTTTTAAAGACATTGATATCGACCGAGATTTATTTCTAAAGACATTGATATCGACCGAGACTTCTTTTTAAAGACATTAATATCGACCGAGACTTCTTTTTAAAGACATTAATATCGACCGAGACTTCTTTTTAAAGACATTAATATCGACCGAGACTTCTTTTTAAAGACATTAATATCGACCGAGACTTCTTTTTAAAGACATTGATATCGACCGATATTTATTTCTAAAGACATTGATGTCGACCGAGATTTATTTCTAAAGACATTGATATCGACCGAGATTTCTTTTTAAATACATTGATATCGATCGAGATTTGTTTTTAAAGACATTGATATCGAACGAGTTTTTTTTAAAAAAAAGACATTGATATCGATCGAGTTTTCTTTTTAAAGACATTGATATCGAACGAGTTTTTTTTAAAAAAAGACATTGATATCGATCGAGTTTTCTTTTTAAAGACATTGCTATCCATCGAGATTTCTTTTTAAAGACATTGATATCGATCGAGTTTTCTTTTTAAAGACATTGATATGGATCGAGATTTTTTTTTAAAGACATTGATATCGACCGAGATTTCTTTTTAAAGACATTGATATCGATCGAGTTTTCTTTTTAAAGACATTGATATGCATCGAGATTTCTTTTTAAAGACATTGATATCGCTCGAGATTTCTTTTTAAAGACATTGATATCGCTCGAGATTTCTTTTTAAAGTCATTGATATCGCTCGAGATGCTTCATTTGTACACATTTGTTTTGTTGTGCTTGAGACCGAGGATTTGTTTTTCTTTCAAAAATGGAACTTCATTTATTTTTTGTTTGATAATTTAGTCTGAATCATTGTCACTTGTCGTTTTCCCCAAAAATCGTTTCTTTCACAAAAATACAATTGTACTCGCTCGGTTGATATCCATATCATAAAACTCTCATTTCTGGGTCTTTTCCCATTGATCATAAGACATTGCTATTGACGGAGGTTTAATACGAAATTGTTCTGCCAATTTTCGCATGTCCTCCTCTGATAGTTTTGGTTCTTTTTCAATCCTAATTGATTTGAGTTCCAAATCTTCATCATTAGGTTTTTTTTTGGTGCCTTTGACATAGTTTGTTACAGTTTGAACAATACTTTTACCTTTATCTTTCCCACTTGTCCCACTTTCAGCGGCTTCCTGAAAATAAAATACTAATGGTGTAGTAAAAAAAAAAAATTATCTGCCTGGGTAGCAAAAAAAACAACAAATAACTGCCTAGGTAGTAAAGAAACAAAATAACTGTCTAGGTAGCAAATAAATAAAATAGCTGCCTAGGTAGTAAAGAAACAAAATAGCTGCCTAGGTAGCAAATAATCAAAATAGCTGACTAGATAGCAAATAAAAAAATAGCTGCCTAAGTAACAAATAAACAAAATAGCTGATTACGTAACAAAAATGCAAAATAGCTGTTAGGTAGAAAAAAATAGTTCCCTAGATAGCAAAAAAAAAATAGCTGCCTAGGTAACAATATTGCAAATAAATAAAATAGCTGCCTAGGTAGTAAAGAAACAAAATAGCTGCCTAGGTAGCAAATAATCAAAATAGCTGACTAGGTAGCAAATAAAAAAATAGCTGCCTAAGTAGCAAATAAACAAAATAGCTGACTACGTAACAAAAATGCAAAATAGCTGTTAGGTAGAAAAAAATAGTTCCCTAGATAGCAAAAAAAAAAAATAGCTGCCTAGGTAACAAAATTGCGCTTAAAAGCTCGTCTGGTAAACAGAAGGGTGTGGGTTCAATCACAAGCTGAAGCAGGATAATTTTACTTATTAATTTGAGCATTTGAACACATCAGACATTTACCTTCTACTAAAGAGTTTATTTTTTAAAAAAATCTGGAGGTTTAGTGAATTGTAACTTTGTGTTTTGTGTTAGAAATAATCAAAACTCTCTTACTTGATCACCTGAGCTAATTGTGTCAGTTTTTAAGGCCAACGATTCGTGGTGTTTACAAGCGGTCACTCATCCAAGCACGCCCGACGTTGCTCACTTCAGTGATCGAACGAGAACTGGTGTATTCAACGTGGTGTGATCGTTGACAATAAACAATAATCATAATTTAAAACGACTGGGTTATGGATTTTCTCAGTTTAATTGAGAATGTTGCAACAGACGAAAGTACTCCTGACTCGCCACTCTATTTGTGTAGTAGATACAAAAATTATTTATTGTAATTATTAATGCTTGGAGAATACTTTTCCTCCAAAAACGAAAATCGCTTCTTGGCATTTCGGTTAACAGCAAATTGTGACTTACGTACGTGCCCAAGAAAGAACAGCAAAGTGAGTTGAGTGAATATTAGTTGTTTGGTGAAAAATGAGAATGGTTCATACTAACCGAAAAGTTGATCAGAAGGAGAATCAATGCCATTTGAATTGAAAATAATAGAATTAATTTCGAGTTTTTCATTTTTGGTTTTCAAAAACTCGAATTACACTGAGACAAACTGTTCTAGCTGGCAACGATCAAGCAATACTAAATGGGCACCTAATTTTATTTTGTTAAAATATTTTACACGTGTAAACAAGTACCTACTCAATGAGTTCTAATTTCTTGGTCTTGGTTGTAAACTGGGTGTCATTTTTTACTTTCCTTATCCTATAAAAAGGAAAGTATTGTAATGGTCTGAAATTTTCCATGTCGAGTTTTCAATGTCAAAACACGTTTTGGGGTCCCCAGAGCCCAAATTTCGAGTTTCAGCCATTGGTCCGTGTGTGTGTCTGTCTGTCCGTGAACAAGATATCTCAAAAACGGCAAGTGCTAGGGACTTGGTATGTATGCCAGTTTTATGCCATTAACGGCAAAATGAGCTTTTGGTGGAAATCGAATACACCGTTGGCGGTTTAAGCCGCTTTTTAGTGTTTTTCGCATATATATCCTGCTTGAAATGAGATAGCTAGAACTTTAAACTTGGTTCCTATTCATATTAATTTCATACAAGAAATTGAAAAATTACAACTTAGGTTGAAGTGTAATATATTGTTGGCCGCTAATTAGGGATCGATTTTTGGCGGTTCTGCCTAAAACCGGAATGGAACTTGAAATTTGGTGCCAATTCATATCAATTTCATATAAGAAATTGAAAAATACAACTTAGGTTTAAGTGTACTTTAATGTTTAAGTGTAATATATCAAAAAGTGTTGTATTTCCGCTCCCGGGTCTTCAAAACGTGTTTTGGCATTGTAAACCCGACATCGAAAATTTCAGCCGATTACAATACTTTCTTCTTTTTTTATATGGAGAAGGAAAGTCGTGTGATGTTCACACCAGATTTTTTTTTTACTTTTCTTGTCCTCAGGTGTTCGGAAAAATATTTTTATTGTCTCCATCCTATGAAGGGAGCAGTATTGTACAGTATTCTCGGTGATAGCGTATTGTACTGCCAATGTGACACATGGGTTTATTATGTTACTACCTAGGTATAGCTAAAAAAAATTACCCCCCCCCCCNNNAAAAAAAAAATGTATTCGATTTTTGGATTCACCTTACCTTGAAACATAGATATCAAATTTTGAGAGGGGGTATTTTTTTCGTGACGATTCCAAAGATTCATTATGGAAAATAATGAACCAAAATATTTACGTTAGTTCAGATATTGCGTCCTACATGATTGATCGAATGACGATTTTAACAGCCCCATTATTTTTTTTTTAATTTATCCATCTATTTGTCTTTAAGTACCACGATAACTCTCGAACGCTTGGTCTGATTCGAATGAACATCTGGCTATACCATCGCATACGATGTTGCCACTAGAGATTCGTATCCTATGTGAACACGATGTAGAGTTTCGAGGTCCCCAGCGTTCAACTATTGAGCCGTGTATATACGAGTATTGGAATGTTTGTGAACATATTATCTGAAAAATTTTAAACGTATAGGAGCTGCCACGAAACTTTTGGATTAAATCGAAACTACTGTTGGTCATTTTTGTCACTGTGCCGTTAATTCAAGGACCAGTCTAAAAAGATAAACATATATAAGTCCCAGAAACTTGGAGGTTATAATTGAACAGACTCTTGGCCACTTTCCGACGCTTTTATGTGGTTTTCACAAATCGTGCTGTGAAAGGAAATCGGTAAGTGCTGAAGACTTGAAATTTCTTATGCAGTCGTATGTCAGTTGCATAATAATATATTAATTATACTCCCTTACTAATTCCCTTAAGAGTCTTTTTCTGCCAGCAGTAAGCTCAAGTTATATTATTATGCGTCAAAATCTCATATATAGATGATAAAATACTAGCCCCAACTGGGTTTCGAGTCCGCGACCCCTGGATTACCAGGCAGACGCCTCAACAACTGAGCTACCGGGGCTAGATGCAGAGGACACACCACAAAATGGTATCTACCGTTGGCGATTTTCATGAATCCTGTTTTAAAAGAGAATGGCAAGTGCTGGAGACTTGATTTCTTTTTAAAGTCTCATTTTTGGCTAAAATCTTCACTAGATCAAGATATACCTAGTTCTTGAGATATTTCGTTCACAACCCTACACAAACATGGGCCAAACACTAAATCTCGACGTTTGGGCTCTGGATACCTTAAAACTTGTTTTGGCATTGAAAACTCGACATTTCAACCCATTCAAATACTCTTTAAGCCAACGTCTATGCGATCTATGATACTATATAACAATTTCAGTTAGATCACTGAAATTAACCAACGTCTGGCGAGTTTTCACTAAGTGGGTGACCAACTGACCACGAAGGTTCGGGCCCTCGTAATGCTGGTCTTTTCCGGCTCAACCCAGGATGGGTGAGGTCAATGTGGGTAGCTGCTTTGTAAGTTTCCAGCGTTTGGAGGCTAAAATGACAAATAGATGTTAAAGATACGTTTGTAGCGTAAATAAAATTAGAAGTAAGGAAAAAATACTGTTCATTATTAGATAAGGAAAATCCTGTGAATCGTGTGATGTTCACACTAGAGTTGTTGTTTTTTTCTGTTAATTAGTTTAAAGAGG
This sequence comes from Pachypsylla venusta, assembly GCA_012654025.1. Taxonomy (NCBI): domain Eukaryota; kingdom Metazoa; phylum Arthropoda; class Insecta; order Hemiptera; family Aphalaridae; genus Pachypsylla; species Pachypsylla venusta. The sequence continues at coordinate 11,322,946 of CM022882.1, read as the reverse complement.
TCGCTCGACAAATGTTTTTGAATATCGTGTCATATTCGATTGTTTTCTTCTATCTATGCGTCACTTAAACAGTAATAAAGTAGATCGCACAACTGCTCAACATAAACATATGTTTTTGAAAACGTATATCTACCAAATATCATGCAATATGGGATTGCTTATGGAAAGGGAAAAATATAAAATGGAAATACAATTTTACATTTTGAACAAAAAAGTACAAAATGGTTTTTTGAACAAAAATGAGTATAAAATGATTTGTTGAACAAAAGAGGAGTACAAAATGGTTTTTTGAACAAAAAAGGAGTTAAAATATATTTCTTTTCGCCAAATAGTGGTCATTTTAGGTTATTTGGTCCGCTCTTTAAGTTGTTTGGTCCGTTCAGAGCCAAAAGGTGGTTATTTTAAGTTATTTCATCCACCCGGAGCTAAATGGTGGTCATTTAAAGTTATTTGGTCCACCCGGAGGCAAATGTTAGTTATTGTAAGTTATTTGGGCCACCTGGAGCCTAATGGTGGTTATTTCAAGTTATTTGGTCCGCTCAGAGCCAAATGGTGGTCATTTTAATTTAGTGAGATCTACAGTACACAGAACTAATTAAATAAAAGGAGGTAGCGGATAAGTTAAACTACAACAAGGGCTAGTTCAACTGACCAAGGCAAGGGAAACAGTTGATGACACCAGTTGCAGAGTGAGAGCTTTTTTTTAATTTGGCTTAACATCTCTTTAACATCTATTGGTCATTCAAGACGGGAGTTTCACTCTCCATTCGCTGGAAACTTGCGAACCAGCTATCCACATTGACCTCACACAGACTGGTTTGAGCCAGAAAATTAGCCAGCATCACGAGGACGCAAACCCACGTGAACACCCAGATCGTACAACCTTGCTTGACGTTGCTTAACTTCAGTGATCTAATGGGAACTGATGTATTCAACATGCCATAGACACTGGCTAGAGTGAGAGCTAACTTTCACAATAATTGGACAGACATTTAAGATTTTGTCGCGACAAGTCAGCACAAAATGGAAAAATTTATAGTTAGCCATTTATTTTTAATTCAAGACATAGTTCGCAAAATTCTTATTAGAAAATATTAACTACATAGAAAAATGACTCAAAGGCGCCTCAATAAGCGAAATTGGGCCTACTTATATTATATACTATCAGACTTTGATTGGCGCCTTAGAGGTATGGCTGCTCCCATGCTACTGTCATACCAACAATCATTCTTACTTCACTATCTACCGATAGTGAGGTAAGAATCTCTCTAAAAGTCATAACTAGTGGTACTGTAGACCCCACTCACCAAAATGGCCACCATTTGGCGCCGGGTGAACCAAAAACTAATCAGTTAATTCTGTAAACGTAATGAATATCCATACTAATATTCGTGGTACAAAAAGACAAACCGACAAATAAAAGAATTTTGTCATGGTAAAACTAGACCTCAATTGTTTCGGTCAATTAATCGACATAAAAATTATCTTATACTCATAACCGTTAGGTCCACATTTATGTAAAAATATGTTTGTGTTACTGATTGATAATGTATTCATGGGCGTACGCAAGGGGGGGGAGGGGGGGGGGCAGCTGCCCCCCTCCCTGCCCCCGCTTTTGAACGGCTTAATGTGGAGTTCATCAATAATTTCGTACGATGAAATTCTTGATAGAACTTACGGACTTATCGAGAAAATTAATGCAGGCGAAATTAAATTCTGAATAATGTATTTTGCCGATGGAATTTAAATAGTTAGTAAATAACTAAATTCTCCAATAAAGTTTTTTTTTTTTTAATTTGGCTTAACGCCTCTTTCCATTCAAAACGGGGGTTTTACCCTCCAATCGCTGGAAACTTGCAAACCAGATACCCACATTGACATCACCAGAGGTTAATGGGTTGGACCGGAAAAATAGCCAGCATCACGAGGGCGCGAATACACATAGACACCGACATGGTACTACCTCGCTGGACGTTGCTTAACTTCAGTGATCTAACGGGAACTGGTGTATTCAACGTGCAATAGACGCTGGCTTTCTTTGATTTTTCTTTTGTCTCAAAATGCTGGCTTCTAGTAAAATCCGATCTCCTAGCAAAATGTCAAAGTTCTATGTTTCGAAATTTAGATTTTCATAGCCATGAGGGGCCGCGTCGATCCATGCGTTGATCGGGCTCTGTATATCATTATATAATGGGGAGATAGGTATAACGAGTTAAATTTTATTTGGTTGTATTAAAGGCCATTGTAAAAGCCATATCTTTCTTCTGGTTTTATTAAAAGATACAGTTCAGAAACGGTTAAAAAATCGTGGTTAGTCTTCTTTTGGATTTTCATCATCACTCACCCGTAAAATAACAAGAGCGGATACAGTGGGGCGAAAGGGTCCATTTCCCCCCGCCCATATTTGAATTGGTAGAAACATATGCAATAGTAGACCTAATTCAAGTGCTCGCATAATTCAGTACAGAGTGTAAGCCTTGATCACCTCCCCGTCAACTGATATGCCCCTGTAAAGTAATGATATCTTGAACACATGAGATCACCCAATCACCCCCCCCCCCCCCCCCCCCNCCCCCCCCCCCCCCCGGATTATTTTTAAAAAGTCATATCTTACCAATCTTAAGTGGTAGACATTACATTACCTTTCAGAAACGTTTGCTTGCGAAAAATCATAATTCAGGGGACGCGGACAGGCGGGACAGCGCTGGAGAAAAAAATTATACTCACATTAACACATCTCTATCTCTATAGGAAATGTGGTTGAGAGTTTAATTATTTTTTGTTTATTTTATGTTTGCAGATTTCGTCTGCTGGGCAGTTCTTCTGGTAAGTGTTCTATACTTATTATTATCATTCATTTTTTGGTGCATATTCGGTCATATCTCCTCAAAGAATGAGAAAAACGAAAAGAATTTGATGTTATTTTACAGCTAAGATTTCAAATATTTACTAACCCGTTCATGTACATTAAAATTTATGAGTTTGGAAAAAATCCGGCCAATTTTTTTTTTTTTTTTTTTTTTTTTTTTAATTTGGCTTAACGTCTTTTTAACATCTATTGGTCATCCAGGACGGGGTTATTACCCTCCATTCGCTGGAAACTTGCAAACCAGCTACCCACATTGACCTCACCCAGCCTGGGTTGAGCCGGAAAAAGCCAACGATACGTGGTGTTCCCAAGCGGTCACCCATCCAAGTACTGACCACGCCCGGACGTTGCTTAACTTCAGTGATCTGACGGGAACTGGTGTATTCAACGTGGTATGGTCGTTGAATACAAATTCGCGGTTCAAAAAGGTAAAAACAGGTTTCCGGAACAAAAGACCTATAAATTTTCAAATAATTTTTATTCAGACCAAAACTTTTGAAACTTTGATTTATTTTAGTATCTATTACAAAAAGTTTGTGCTTGCTTCTCTAGAATGAATATATTCTATTTTTTTTTCATCTGAAAACCAACAGAAAGTTATAATCGATTTTAAAGGGAAAAGACGAAAGTTAAAAACAGAGGGAAGACAGCATATACTTGAAGTAGATATATTTTCAATAATGAACCTTTGAAATCGCACAAAAAATTTGTGTTTGAAATGGTGTGTTCTACCTCCCCTAGGCCAGTGTAAACGTTATTATTGACAAATGAATATAACTATCATCGAGTACGAATAATACGATAATACTAACTTATACCATTCATCCTTTAGAAGCGACTAGACACGACTGAAAGCCCACAATAGATACTGGAAGCCACTACATGCTAACTATCAGCAGTACCAACGACTGATCCAAATTAATATAGATGAATGGAAATTCGGCCACTCTATCTAAATATAGAAATCGGAAATTTGTGTGTACTTACCTATGTTGTAGGAGTTGTCTGTTACAATGTTAGTGGCGGATTTACCCTAAAAGCATCATAGGCCATGGCCTTGGGCAGTAGAATTTATATGGGCGGTAATTGAAATTTTCAAGTTATACTGAAGCAAAAATCGCATTTCTCGTCAAAATAGAAGCAGCAAGTTCTAAATTGCCTAGAGGCGACGAAAGTTTAAATCCGCCGCTGAATACCACAGCCTTTTCGCTATCTGCTACCGTTTAGGTAGCAGATAGCAAAAAATTGATATGAATGGACCCCCCCCCAAANCCCCCCCCCCCAAAAAAAAGGCATGGTCTACGACTCCAGGTAGATTATCAGAACTAAAATATGTCAAGCCGTTTTCGAGTAATGTTCAAAATTCTAATTTATTCACCAAAATGGGACAGTCATGGTCCGATATCTTGAATTTTGTAACAGCAACATATATCAACTCAAAGCGAGAAAGTTTTAGGTCCTTATTTTAGAGCATTTTCTGCAAAGGTATGACTGCCATTCTAGAGTTCGAACCGGGAGCGGACAAAGAAAATACTAAGAAGTCAGAATGGCCGTGCCTTTAAGGCCCTCTGGCGAAACGTTTAAATCTTGGTTTCCTAAAGGTTACAATATACTGGGTTAACACAAACCCATACTACCGCCCCCATTGAAAAACAAAAATGGCAATATAAGTATCGTAGCGAAGAACGGGCGAAACAGCTAGTCTATAATAAGAAAACTCAATGTAACGATAGACGTAATTTTTTTTGCCAGCATCCTTTCCTCAAGCTTAATATCTTAGAGATTAGATAATATTGCTTAAAATGATTAGGAGTTTTTTCACAGTGTGTTCTTGAAAATATCAGGGAGAAGCCGATATTTATCTAGTCAACTGAACTGAATAAGGTCTACAGCTCGTAATATCAGCAACTGAAAAGAATGAAAACTCTCGTTCACAAAACGAAATCAAATAATAAAATGTACCTAATAATTTTCTTGGGGAAAACGTTGGGGGAAAACAATAAATTGACCATTGGGGATAATTTTAAAATAAAATTGAAAACAGAAAACCCTTTTAGTTTTTATATCTTTGTACATACAACAGAATCAGTGGCGTAGAGGAGAACATGAATTTGGGGGGAAAAATATATCGACATCAGGTGGCATCAAGATTCTCTTAAGTGGGCTCTTACATGGAATCACAAAACAGTGACCTATATACAAAATTAGAACTCAAACCCCTCTAGATTCGCCTTCATTAAAAAAAAAATAATAATAATAAAATAAGACGGTGAGATAATTCTTGTTTTATTTGGACTTTTATTTAAATAAAAAATATTTGTACCATTCTATTTAATTTTCTCGAAAAATCTATACTTTTTGCTTAAAAGTCACTTTCTCACCATAACCATTCGATTGATCATGGCTCCTTTCCTATCCCCAGAGCTTTACAATATTCAAAAATTTCAAGCCAATCAAAAGTTAGGGGGGACGAGCTGTCATTCTGAGGCACCCTTTAGAGGTAAAACACGTATTTATCAAGGACATCAGGCGCTATGTGTTACGATTTTCATTTGTGATTTTTATGCAAATATTTTTGAACGGCAATGAAGATTTAAATGAATTTGTAAAACAAATTATTTTATACATGACTCTCTTGATTTTTTAAACATTTTTTAACAGAACATTTGTTCATGTTGTGTTAAATTTATCAATACGGACTTTACTTTCTGTGTCTATCAGTCCACCACATGGGTTTGCTGATGGGTTTGAACTCACGCGCTACTGTTTACCAGTCAGAGCGTCTTACACCACCAAGCCATGTTATTTTTTAATAATGTAGTGTAAACCAAGAAAGTGCATATTTTAACACCACAATTTTTCTTTAAAATTATATTTGTTTCGTAATGCGTATTTTAATACTACAATTTTGCTTTAAAATTATGATTGTCTCGCAATTTGTATTTTAATACCACATATTTCAAATTCTTTTTGACTCGAAGTGCGTATTTTAATACCGCAATTTTTCTTTAAAATTATGTTTGCCTCAAAATTCGTATTTTAATACCACAATTTTTCTTTAAAATTATGTTCGTCTCGATTTGCCTATTTTAATACCACATTTTTTAAATTCTGTTTGACTCGAACTGCGTATTTTAATAACACAATTTGTCTTTAAAATTCTGTTTGTCTCGACCGATTTTGATGACTCTTGGCATAGACAATATAGACATTCAATAGCTGATGAGTTTTTTAATCATATGCGGTCCATTATTTGAGAGAGGTCTATCTTGCAAAAAGAAAGTTACTTTTAGAACCCTTGTTCTTCTCTCGTACAAACAAGAAAGTCGGTAATAAAAATTCTTCTACTGAAAACAATATTTTACCTTGTAAATTCTAAATGACAAAACGAGAAAATAAAAAAGATCGTAAATTTTCATTTACAATTGTAATATGCGATATACAAGCACATATGTTTGTAATACATATGTAATAATATGATTACCATTAGAAGTGTACATATTATGAAGGTGGCTCCATTTGTCGCCTAACCTAGATAGAGAAGAAAAACCCACTGTGTCTTATATTTCAACTTGATCTCCCCTGACTTCAATACATTATTTAAATTTTTCGTGTAACGTTCCTATGCCCTTAGTTCGTATCTTTACAGTCAAAATGTTCTAAAATAGTCGACCTGATCTATTTTGAAAATAACTAATAGTCACTGGGGACCAGGTTTGTAAACGGTAATTCTTTTGAGAAAATGCGCATCATCCTACCATGTGCAGGGGCGGAACTATGAGGGTTCTGATCCGTTAAAAACGACATAATATTTCCTTGAGCAAAATTTAAATATTATTCATATTTTCATTATGATTCGAAGCATTCTAAAAAAAACCGGAACGATTAATTTTTAGACAAACGGTATCCAACCTTTCAACGGGAGCCCGAAAAATGTTTAACAGTAAATATGACTGATATACTCAATTCTACTAAATTTGACAATATTTACTTACCAAGAGATAACGAATATCCTTACATTTTGTCCAGCCCTGTTGCTTTGCGGAGAAGGAGCATTTTCGAACCCATGCTAATTGTGATGTGTTCAAGTTGTTTGCAATAAAAATACTCTTAAATATCCATATCAAAGTTTCTGTTGAGAAATTATTAGAAATCACGAAATCTGATTCTAAATTTTGAAGCCCGTCGAAGAAAAATTCGCACATTTTTTAGAATCCCCAGTCCCTTCTGTTTTGACCCATTTTATCTTATTTTATATAAAAAATATATATATCATTACACAAAAATTGTAAATTTTTAACTAGCTCTGAACAGTATACTTGAAAATGAAAATTAATGTCAGGCTTTTAAATATTAAACAAGTAAAAAAAAAGGCCCCCGCACCCCTTCGTCGCATACCTACTCATCATCACTTAGAATAAAATAAAAGTAATTTATTTTCTTCTTGGAGCCCCCGCGAGCTCACGCCCCAAACTAAATTTACTTTTCCCTTCCTGCAAAGGGAAAAAATTAAGACAAATGCAAAGAATCGCTCTTTTTAGAGAAATGCCCTTTTCAAGTTTCTAAAATGGAATCGATCTTTGAAATTGCTCCTTGTATTCTACTCTTTTATTCAAAAGTATAGAATGATTAAGAGAATTGCTCTTTTCAAGTTTGTTTCTGAAATGGAATGGTTCTTTGAAATTGCTCCCTGCATTCTACTCTTTTAATCAAAAGTATAGAGCTTTTATTCAAAAGTATAGAGCTTTTATTCAAAAGTATAGAGCGATTCAGAGAATTGCTCTTTTCATGTTTGTTTCTGAAATGGAATGGGTCTTTGAAATTGCTCCTTGCATTCTACTCTTTTATTCAAAAGTATAGAGCGATCCAGAGAATTGCTCTTTTCAAGTTTGTTTCTGAAAGGAATGGGTCTATGAAAGTGCTCCTTGCCATTCTACTCTTTTATTCAAAAGTATAGAGCGATTCAGAGAATTGCTCTTTTCAAGTTCGTTTCTAAATTTGAGTCAATCTGTAAATTTCCTAGTTTCATTCTACTCTTTTATTCAAAAGTATAGAGCGATTCAGAGAATTGCTCTTTTCAAGTTTGTTTCTTTGAAATTTCAAAGATCCATTACATTCCAGAAACAAACTTGAAAAGAGCAATTCTCTGAATCGCTCTATATTTTTGAATAAAAGAGTAGAATGCAAGGAGCAATTTCAAAGACTTCTACTCTTTTATTCAAATTGCATTCTACTCTTTTATTCAATAGTATAGAGCGATTCAGAGAATTGCTCTTTTTCAAGTTTGTTTCTGAAATGGAATGGGTCTTTGAAATTGCTCCTTGCATTCTACTCTTTTATTCAAAAATATAGAGCGATTCAGAGAATTGCTCTTTTCAAGTTTGTTTCTGGAATGTAATGGATCTCTGAAATTGCTCCTTGCATTCTACTCTTTTATTCAAAAGTATAGAGCGATTCAGAGAATTGCTCTTTTCAAGTTCGCTTCTAAATTTGAGTCGGTCTGTAAATTTCCTAGTTTCATTCTACTCTTTAACTCTTTTATTCCACATTTCGCTCTTTTCATGTTCGTTTCTAAAATAGAGTCAATCTCTGAATTTTCTATTCAAAGAATCTATATTTTTATTCTCGTCGCTCGTTCAAAATTTAATCGTTCTTTCGCTCCTTGTGTTCTTCAATATAAATCCATATTCTGTGAAAGAGTGCATTGGGAGTAGAGAGGGAATGCAATATTCGATTCGATCATTGAAATCAATTCATTTGAGTTGCTTTCCAATATCAATATAGCTATCTGAATTTGCTTCAAAATAGGAAATGTTTTTACTTTCCTTATCCTATAAAAAGTCTGCAATTTTCCATATCGAGTTTTCAATTCCAAAACACGTTTTGGGGTTCCCAGAGCCTACAAATCTCCAGTTTCAGACATTGGTCCGTGTGTGTGTGTGTCTGTCTGTGAACAAAATATCTCAAGAACGGCAAAGTGCTAGAGACTTGAAATTTGGTATGTATTTATGCCATGAATCGCAAAATGAGCTTTTGGCGGAAATCGATTATACCGTTGGCGGTTTTATGCCGCTTTTTAGCGGTTTTTCATATCCTGCTTAAAATGAGAACGGTAATAGATAGAACTTTAAACTTGGTGCCTATTCATTTCAATGTCATGCAAGCAATACAACTTAGGTTGAACAATACAACTTAGGTTGAAGTGTAATATATTATTGGCCGCTAATTAGAGGTTGAAGGCCGCTTTTTATAGATAAGGAAAGTCGTGTGATGTTCACACCAGATTTTTTTAAAGATAGAAGGATCGAATCCCTCTACACATCTATTCATTTCTATTTCAAAATAGAAAATAGTTTCATGATCTTGTTAGGATTGTAGATAAATAAATAGATTAGCTCAATTTAAAGCACCAATTCATGTGAATGGGTGCTTTAATCAACCAATTTCTATTCCTTTCTAAAGAAAATTGTTTTTAGGTATGGAAATATCAAATCGCTCAGTTAGAAGACTAAATTACTTGAATCAATTCCATTCTTTTCTAAATAGATCATTCTCTTGTTAAGATTAAACATATAAAGTTCGGAACGCTCATTTTGAACAACTAATTCACCTACCCAACCCCAACGGTTTTATATACTCTTTTGTTAGAAATTTCCCCCACCCAGTTACAACAAAAATGGTCAAAAGAAAATTAAAAAGTTTTTCCATTTTCAAAAAATAAAAAGAAAGTAAAGTTTCAAGATGTTTTTGTGGGTGCTTTCTTTAGAAATTTGTATAAATTAGAAAAAAGGAGAGAAAACTTACAAAATGTCCGAAGTTTAAAATTAAAATTGAATTAACATTACTTGTTTTAAAAATTCGTGGTCGACGACAGAATACCATTGAAATTTTGAACAAGGTCTGGTAGAACGTTATCCGACCTTATTTTGGTTTATTATTTTCAATAATGAACCTTTGGAATTCAAGGTACGTTATAGAATCCAAAAATTCAATAAAAAAATATCCGTTTGTCCGCCATGATAAAATTTGGTCGTAGGTCCCATTTGGGCCCCAATTGTGTCGCGAAACTTTTGGTCACAGTCAGTCACATATAAAATTAAAATTGAATTTTATATATGACTTTTATATGTTTTTTTATGTCCATAGGGTTCCATACTAAATTGTTAGTCAACGCTAAGTGGCAAAAGTGCCTCTCATGGCGATCTGTGTGCGGTGTACGGCGGATGAATGGATTATTTTATTTTTGGCTTCTAACGTAGCGTGAAACGTAAAATATTAAGTTTTGAGGCGGGTATTTTTTTTTTTTAGCCAGTAAAATAATAAACCCATGTGTCCAATGGCAGAGTTTTTTATTTCAAAATTTGAATCAAGCGCGCTTTTATGAGCCGTCCTTGAACCCACGTGTTCATGTGTTTTCCCGCCTGTTGCTATCCTCAGTATTCGAGTAACAAATTGTGTAGTGCTTTCGTCGCTTTTTCAGTGCAAATACTCGTAAAATGAATGAACAACTGGGTGAAACAGGACGACAACCAGGTGATGCCCATCTCTTCCGCATTTTCCCTTATAGCGGTTCGGCATCACCACAGTGTTAATTTTGGAAATAACATTTTCATTTCGGCATGTTACTGGCCACACTGAAAAACAGACGAGAATACTATATACTACGTCACTGCTCGACAGCAACTGACACTAGCGACAGGCAGGAAAATTTTCACACAATGCGCGCGAAAGTTGGCTCATACCAGCGCGCTTGCTTCAATCAGGTTCTCGAAATAAAAATAAGATCGAATACTGTCCTAACAATATATATAACATTTTCGTAAAGAAGCCTGAACTCCTCACCCGATACTGAATTCATTTTGTCTCGCCGTTTGGGTTTGGGATGTGTATTTGTACCCCTAATAAGTGCCTACATTGTAGAAGGATCCTGTGTTCCCTATTTCAAGTTACTATGTTTAGCTTTTGCGCTGTGATATTTCAACGGTCTAGGCTTTGGAAATAAAATCGCTTGTTTCTTTGCGAAAACTATCTTCAGGGGTCGATTTTTTTTTTTTTTTTTTTTTTTCCTTTCAAATTTTGTATTCAAATCAGCTTCCACGGTGTGGCTGTCGACGACCTCGAGCTGTGTTGATTATTTTATGAGTGCTGATCCTGTTTTTAACCGTGCTTTGTATTTTCCTCAATGTCTATTTGTCATTCGAGTCGGGGGTTTATCCTAAATTCGCTTAAAAATTTATGTAGAGGCTACCACATTGACTTAACACGGGAAAAATAGCATTATGAGACCGCAAATGTACATGAACACCCACTTGATAAGATAAAACATCACTAGACGTTGCTTAACTTCAGTTATCTAACGAGAACTAGTGTATTCCACGTTCAATAGACGCTGGCATTCTATAGATTCTATTCGCGATATAAATACATGTCACAGTCTGGCGTTTGCAATGCGGCAGTTTTTCTTGATCTATTTAACGTTAACGAGCGACCTATTAGGGGCGGAAAGAGAATGAAGCTCACTAGATGATAGGGGTTTTTCGTAAAGAATAGAAGGCAGGATGAGAAAAGCAATGAATTATGAGCTGTCAGGAAAGCTTTATACCCGAAAATTCTTTTCTTTGAAAGAGATTTTTTTCTCAACTATATGAATTTAATTTTGGACTGTACTGAAAAGAGGTCATCCCCCTCAAAGAGAGGCTTTCTTTGAAGAATTACTTTTCAAGTGGAAAAATAACTAAAGTTCGAATATTGCGTCTAAAAATGGCATTTCTTTTCTTCTCAAATTCAATGCCTCTGAACCAATACATGATAAAAACTTTGAAGTTCCAATCATTGTGTTCCAAAATGGGATTTCTTTTCGAATTCGCTGCCTGGAATACGGAATATTCTCACTAAGGAGTGACAGTGTCGTGACCAGTAATTGATCCGCCCGGCAAATCTAATCTTCCAGGCAGTTGAATGAACATGTTCGTACTAGAGCGGCACGTGACAGTGCTCCACCGTGAGCTCACGATCAGCGGGAATCACTTGCCTTCACTGTCATTGTCAATGCTTAGTGTGAATGCTTCTTGATTATTGAAAAAAAACCCAACTTCAATTTGTAATAACTTTGGACCTGTTTTGAGTACCGAATTCAAATAAATCTCAAAATACTTTCATTTAGACCTTTTCAAAAATGTATTAAAGGGGTATTTCTGTTTAAGAGTTCAAACCCCTCTGGGGCCTACCACGTTGAAAACTAATAGAACAAAAGTTTCTTCTTTGATGGAATAAAGAAATACGTTTTTCAGTTTTTTTCCAACTTTTGCAAGATATTGAACTCCGCTTTATTTGTGAAACACCCTGTATATACTCGCAAGATGGCGAATTTAGGGTTTTCATTTTAAAGCCCAGTCATCGATTCTAGAAAGAGCTACCCTCAAATCAGATTCTAAAACAGTCTTTAGCTAAAACTTTGCTCAAACAGATTTCCATTAATTTAGGAACGTTCTTTGTTTTTAAGTAAAAGAAGAGAGATGGAGAGAAGTCTGATTTAATTATCTCTTTTGAGTGTTTTTCCTTTTCAAAAGACTTTCCATGAAAATCAGATTATTTCCCTTTTCAAAGGCAGATAGAAGAAAGGAAGAAAAGAGACCAATCAAAGAGGAACTAAATTTGAATTTAGAGAACAATTTCCCCCAAAACATTTCAATTTCCCCGAAATATTTTTATTTCTCTTTTGAACTTTGAATATTCCGTTTTATCTATACGTTATATAAGTTTGAACTTTCGATTTTAATATATCTATATTGATATAAAATGTGTTTGAAATATTGCCAAAGTTTTTTGGACATTAGGGAGTTATGAAAAATGGACCGAGAGAGGAATGGTGGAAAGCAGTGGAAAATTTGAAAATCTTGTGTGAAAGCAAGTCCCATATTGGCAAAGTTTTGTATATTGGGGACCTATTGAATATGGGCAAGAGAAGAATGGTAGAAAACAGGGGAGAATTTCAAATAATTCCTCAGGAAACATAAGCGCCACAGCGTTGACAATCCAACGTGTTCATAACGGAGAAGGAACATACGATATATTTTATGTCCATTAATTGATTGATTTTTTTTTCTCACACACGAAAATTAAAAAAATATATTAAATTCTTTTCATTTTGATTGATTATCATTTTTAAAGATAATCTTAAGCAACTGGTACCAAACTATTTCTAATGATTGTGGGCATGACAGCAGCACAGGAACGTACAATCCCCTAAGACGCCAAGCGAAGCAGGCAAAACCTGCTACCTGCTAGTTATAAATACATAATTACACCACCTATTAAATAAGGTAATAAGGCCAATGAACTCATATTTCATTTCCATCCAATTCATATTGCTCGAATTTTACATTATTATCAATAATTCACCTATAAGGGATATGCTTAAAGCTGCGTCCAGATTCACCTATAAAGAATATTATGCTTAAAGCCGCGTGCAGAGCAGATGGTCGTTAGAGACTAGAGATAGGTATCAATGAACTAAGTCGACCTTCCCTGAAAATAATCGATTTATTATTTCAATCGATTTCATTAGGTAATCGGATGATTTTGTTATGATTGATGGCAGTGTCCATTATTTACTGCAGGGCAATGCACGCCCTTCCACAGAACGCTAGCATTAGCTACCTATTTTTTTGGTTTCTAGAGTTTTACACATAAATATAATTCTTTAAAAGAAAAAGGAAGAACGCCTTGGAAATATAAAATCGTAAAGCATTGTCCGAAAACGATAAAAAATCTTGCGAAAGGCATCTAAAAAATCTGAAATTTTTATATCAAAATACACTTTTTGTAGGTAATGTAATTTGGCTTTCCTTGTTAGAGTCTGTCCGAGGGGACGTAAGTCCGACATTTGCATCAAATTTACTGCCATAACGTCTAAAAATTGATAATAGCTGAAAATAAGGCTATGTTCAGATAACCACGAGGGATCAAATGAACAAATCGGTACAAGTTGTGTTTGTGGAACTAGTACCGCGCGTTCATCTGAACATAGCCTAAAAATATGCACGTTGAAGTGTATTCTCGGATGTTAGAATTTTTTTTTTAATTTGACTTAACGTCTCTTTAACATCTATTGGTCATTTAAGACGGGGGGGCTTTACCCTCCATTCGCTGGAAACTTGCAAACCAGCTACCCACATTGACCTCACCCAGCCTGGGTTGGTCCGGAAAAAGCCAACGATACGTGGTGTTCCCAAGCGGTCACCCATCCAAGTACTGACCACGCCCGGACGTTGATTAACTTCAGTGATCTGACAGGAACTGGTGTACTCAACGTGGTATGATCGTTGGCAATTTTATTTTTAAATCCTAGAATCATTCTCAAAATTTTAGTTCTTTATCTTCTAACGTTGCCAGATATTTTTTATTTGTTCCAGGACTTTTTGAATTCCCTGTATATCCGTGGCTCGCCATATTGTCTAATCGATTTATAATCTAATTATGAAATCTATTTTAAAATGTAAACAAAGCTTGTGATAAATAGCCCAACACTCAATTAGAGTCAGCAGACAAGATATGAGATGTTTTTTGGGGGAGCCTATTTCTGTGCTTATATTATGGTTTGGTGCGGGGAGTAAAATTATTAGTTCGCCTATAGTAAAATACCTTTCAGGAAACATGTGCAATATGTGTATGGACTAGGAGTCTCCCATTATGAACCAGTTGAATGTAAGCTTGGTGGCGTGGAAAAGGAAACATTCTCCTTGAATATCAGGCACTTAAGAAGGATTTTTTGACATCAACGATCTTGAAAATCACAACAACCTCAACTTAAATGTATAAATTTCAATAAAATATTGTGTATCAACTACAAATAATAAGGCGAGTCACGAGCGCTTTCGTCTGTTACGACTACGACTACATTCTCAAGTAGACTCAATATTTTATTGAAATTTATATTTCATAATGACTACAAATATCCTAAATACCATTTCTAAATTCTACTTAAAAGTCCGCAACATAATCCTTTTTATAAGGGGAAGAAATTCTGAACTGAAGAAGCCAAAGGAAAGCACACAATTTTACGCCAGACAATTGCTATTATGGGAAGCTATAAGTGAGTCGGAAGAATCAAGCATTGATCACAATAATAGATCTAAAATTCTAAACAAACCGAACAAACGTTGCAGTGATAATTGCAATAAATCTCAATACAGACCTGCAATCAGTTTTATTAATAATAGAAATTGGCAAAATACTACTAGTTCTTCTTAACTGTAGATCTCATCCAGTTAAAATGACCACCCTGAGGTACCAGTCACTTTAAAAAAATAACACATATTTGTGTACCCCTGAAATTTCATAATTTTTATACATTACTATGCAATTTGCTATACAGAATGTGTCTAACCAGCTAATTCTATTAACTCGAGCATAATAAATCAGAATAGACGTTCGAGAGTTATCGTGGAACTAACGGACAAACACACTTTTAATTAAAAGTCGTGAAATTAAAACTAGATCCCACTTCGTTGACCATAACTACTCGTATATTAAAAAGATATTAAATACTTTTGTCGGGCTAACTAATTTTGACAACTTCGGAGCTTCGATGATTTCGGGGTTTTCATTGCGGGACTTCATTTATTCTTATAAAACGCAAAGTCCAGTTAGCATACTGACTGATAATGAACGTAGATCCACGATGGCTAAAGCTGAGACTTTGGTACTTAGGTTCTTTTTAATATGTAGGTAGGTAGTTAGGTATGTAAGAAGAAAAGAAAAAAATCGAAAGTTCAAGTGAAAGCAAGATACGGCCAAAAATGATGCTTCTTAGTGGGTTATGTTGCAATTTTTTTTTTCTGGGCGAACTAAACAAAAAATTAGAGAATAGACCCTCCCCCCCCCCAAAAAAATAGTATATAAGGACTCCCCGATTTGGGGCCGGTTTTCACCACCGAAAAATCGAAATTGAGAAGTACCACTTCGAGATGAGCGAGAAAGCTGAAATTCGATACAAAAAGTAAAAACCTTGAGTAAATCATTGAATTTTCTAAATAAGAGCCCTGCTCTGGGGGTTGGTTCCACCAAAAAACAAAGCTTTAATCGCAAACTCGAAATTGTTTTGTTGAATGTTGAAAGGTGTTGAAACAGCCAGTTCATTATAAAATAAAAGAAAGACCGATTGGTTTCTTACACCACAGTCATAGCCAAAGAGTGGACTATATTTGACTAAACTCTAAAGGGCTATCTAGGAAAATAATTTGCCCCTTTTTTTAGGTGGCCCCGTAAACATCCATTTCTGTTAATTTTTCAGCGCATTGTTTTATGTTCTAAAATATTCATGTAGGGTGAGACATACACCCCCTCCCCCTCCTGGTAAAATCCTTTAGCCTATGTTCGTTTGTATATAGTAATGTACTAAATAAAAAAAATAGCTGAACGTGCGTTTTTATTATTACCGGCACGGATCAAGCGTGAAATTGATAAATTTTTAGCTGTGGCTTGTGCCATATGGGCGGGGTTCATAATACTGCACGTAAAGTATTATGTATTTGTCTGAAGGAAGTGAAGTTCAGTTTTAACTCCATGATTTTTTTAATGTCGTTTTTCGATGACTCTCGAACGACTTGTCAGTTTTTAATGAAAATCGTTTATTATGTCTATTATGTTTATTATGTCCACATGATTCACATAGCGTTTGAGCTAATTTTACGAATCACAAAAGTCGTATTGATTTTACTTGTTAGATAATTGTTGATTATCGACTTTTGAAAAATCGTGTAAAAATGAGAAAATTGAAAAACGGCTATTATACCTTAATAAGGTGTAATAGCCGTTTTTCAATTTTCTCATAATATGAACCAGGAGGTAAAACAATGTCATACATAAGGCTAGCTGACTAGACTGTTGCCCAGATCGGAATTTAAAAGACTTTTGTCTATCAAAATATGCCCCGGATCAGAGAAAACCCGCACTGGAGGAAAATTCGATTTTATTAAACTTAATTAAATCGATTATTGCGGTGGATAATCTAATCTCTAATCTATGAATATTGGATATCCAACCCTGCTATTGGGAATTTTTCTGCTCTCATTTTTTTAATATTCTTATAGAACTTGTTGCAAGTCTATATTAAGACTGATAGCAATTATCACTGCGACCTTTATTTCGAAGAGTGGGATAGAGATAGATTTGAAACAACAGCCTTCTGGTTACGAATCCACAATCAACTGAGCTACTGAGGCTGTTTCAGCTCACATACTATCTTCTATAACGAGCCACCCTCACTATTCTAATAAGTGTAATGACTGTGAGACGCAAGGATCTTTTTAATAATAACACACTCGTTTAGCTTCAAGTCAGATCCTATTCCACAAGATGTCACGTTCCATTATTCTAAAGAATCCATGATTGTCTCCAAAATTTTCACATGAATCATTTCCTCCAGTATCACACCACCGTCATGTCCCTCCCAACATGCTCCACAACTCTGTACGTCCAATCTACATTCAGATCCTATTCCACAAAATGTCACGTTCCATTATACTAAAGGATCCATGATTGTCTCCAAACTTTTCACATGAATCATTTCCTCCAGTATCACGCCACCGTCATGTCCCTCCCAACATGCTCCACAATTCTGTACGTCCAATCTACATTCTGAAGATAGTTTAAAAGTCGCCTTCTGTAAAAGAGAGCTTTTTAAGATTAATGGGTAAAGTTTAGTGCTACAATATTTTTGGGGCAATAAAGATAATGTGCTTATAGAGTCGACACAAAATTTATGAACAAACTTACCGACGCTTCTAGAAATGTGCTTGGAAATTCTTCAAATTTTTTAAGAACTTTGGAGGATTATGTGCTGGGGACCCATCAAAAGGTAAACACAAGCGTTAGAGAGTTTTAGTACTCTTCTAACTACAGTGCGCTATGTACTTTCCGAAGATGTAATTTCTTTTGATTGCCAAGCTCTATTCAATTATGTGCATTGCCAAGGGGGGTAAAAAGTACCCGCCAACAAAATAAAGGAAAAAATTATTTTTTTTATTACAATAAGTCGCTAATTATTTATTAAAAACTAAAAAAATATAAACTAAATCAATTATTATCTTACATAAAAATAAAATTTAATCCCAGGAATAAAATAATGTAAATGAAAATAAAAAAAAAATCGCTAGATCCTAGGAAATCTATTCTGAACCAGAACTTTGTCCTTCCTGACATCCCACACAGATAAATGTCTTTTGACAGTGTTTACACACACTTATTTCTTGCATGTGGTACATAATTACACAATTTAGACAATTTATAGTAGCTTTTAATGGTAGCTTTAGACAATCAATGTATTGGTACATGCATTGCCAAGGGGGGGGGGGGTACAAAGTACCCGCGCCCAAAATTTAGCTTCAATATCATCTCTTAGAAGGCTTAGAACTTAGAACATACATATTTTTATATACTATGATGGAAAATATTGTTTGTGACAATTATTAAAGATCTCAATAAAATAAGTATCATAGTTTGATTATACTATAAGCTTTTTGCTAAAACGCGGGTACTTTGTACCCTCCCCCCCCCTGGCAATCCTAGGGTTAAGATTGTGACATGTTTCTTGAGGGTGACGCAATCCACCTATGCTGATAGTGTAAAATAATGCAGTATAAGCAACTCTGTAATATTATTATGTTACTGACGTAATATTATTGCATTCATTGACATGGTTCTGGGGACCCATGTCAATTATTATTAGCCTCTACGATTCTAGAAATGTGATAATGCGTATAATGACAAATAAAAACATTAGCGGCAAACAACAACTTCTTTATATCTGCATTCTCATCTGGCTACCATCGGAAACGATGATGCCATTATTGATATGTGCCAGCTCCCATGTCACTACACTAGTCTTGCACTCGGGAGACCCAGGTTCGAATCTTGGCAGGGACAAAAATTTGTCCCTGTGGTTTCCGGGGCCCACTCAGCCTCGTGAGGACAATGAGTATCTATGGTGTTAAATGCACATAGCCTTCCGGTGCCAACATTGTAGGTAAAATAGGAAAATTTAAAGGAATTGGATAATGATTGATATTGGGAAAATCCTACAATGCTGCAGTAAGCACCAAAGTTGTGATATAGTAACACAAAGAAACAGCATTTATTTTATTAATATTTAATTATTGATGATATGTAATCGTACTTTCCTCACGATTTAAAGATCGTTAGATCTCTAGAGTTAATCAACATCCCGCGAGGTCTGCCTCTATTGATTGGTTGAATCCTTTTTAAGATTTCTGTGTTTGGTACTCGATCTTTCCAACTGATTAAATAAATTTTATTAATTTAAAAAGTGAAAAGGACAAATCATAAGTTAAAAGTAAAGGACCCTTCTTCTTCTCTGACTTCACCTTTCCCAATTCTATTTTGTGTAGGCCTTGTCTTTCTTTATTCTGCCATGCGACAATCTTCTGTTCTGTGCCCATTAGGAACCTTTAGATGTACCCCTTCCTTCTTGCTCCTCATAGTAATGCGTAGTAACTGCTCTTTGCTGATGAAGCAGATTTTCATATAGACTGGATGTCCTTCTTAACAGCAAACATTCTGTATTTACATGGGCTTAGGACCTTCACCTAGTGAAGCTGGTGGTCCCCTCGTGGATACGTAGAAAAGGACAGCTAAACGTCTTTTTAACATCTATTGGTCATTCGAGGTTTTACCCTAAATTCGTTGGAAGCTTACAAACCCATATTGATCCAACCCAACCTGGGTTTGGTTTGGCCGGGAATAGCTATCCAGCATCACGAGGCGTCAAGGAGGCGAATCCACCTTAACTTCAGTAATCTAATAGGTACAGGTGTATTCAACGGGCATACTTAATTTTAGAAAATGGTTAAGGAACAGACCATAAGTACTAACTCTGAAAATGTGACACATGGTTTTATTATTTTACTGACTAAAACAGAAGCCCCCTCAAATTTCGGGGGCATAATTAGACCCAAAATTTGACATGCATACTAAATTTCAAGCCTCTAACTTTTACTATTCTCTTTTTTACTAGACAGCAATACATTAGAAAGCGCTATGAAGCGGCAAAAACCGTTGAGGGTATATTCAATTGCTTTTTGTTGCACGTTTAGACCCCAAATCTATATATATCAAATGTCATCCAAATCGGTCAACGTTAAGAGGCAAAGGTGCTCATCACGGCCGACGGCGGCGGCGGACAAACGGAATTTTTTATTCGATTTTTGAATTCGAAACTTAAAATATCAAATTTTGAGGGTGGTATTTTTTCGTAACAATTCCAAAGGTTCATTATTGAAAATAATAAACCAGAAGTAAAGGAGACCTAATATAAGGAACTTATGGAAAGTAATATGTACAACGAATGGAAAAACAAAAAGTACAAAAAGAAAGTAATTTTTTATGTAAATGTAATTTTTTGACTACTCTGCTCTACGACTAAGATAGATAGCAAGACATTATTTCCGGTGTGTTTTTCAGTTTTTGCAGGAACCCCGAATCCCTCCCTCAGAAAAATCCCTTTTTTTTCTCCCTCCGTTTCATGTTATTTTGTCGTCTTCAATAGGAAGAGGGATTTTTTTTTCTCCCCTGATGTAGAGCTTAATTTATTACTTGTGCTTTTTATTTATGTGTTTCGGTATTTTTCTTACATAACTTTTTATATCAGTTCCATTATTCGTAAGCAACTTTTATTTTGGATCAGTGATTCCTAAATATTTAACCTTTTACCGTTGGCAAAACACGTTTTGAGATCATCAGAACTCAACTTTTCAGATACCTATGCGTATAATTAACATTCTTAGTCCGTCTCGAATGGCCAAATTTCAATTCTCTGGCACATGTCTTTTTAGGCAGGCGGCAAGATTCGATTTTATTGAAAAAATGACAAAATAAAGCGACAAAAACTACAACGGTAGCCAGCATCTATGGCACGTTGAATACCCCAGTTCCCATTAGATCACTGAAGATAAGTAACGTCCAGCGAGGTTGTACCATGTGGGTGTCCACTTGGGTTCACGTCCTCGTGATGCTGGCTATTTTTCCGGTCCAACCCAGGCTGGGTGAGGTCAATGTGGGTAGCTGGTTTGCAAGTTTCCAGCGAGAGATGGTAGACCACCATCTTGAGTTGCTCTTTATATGTTAGTTGTAATAAAGTATTGCAAAGGCAGACATTTTTGATGTCCCCTGAGCCCAATGCTTGAGCTTCCGGATTCTAGACTGCCAAAAAGAGGCAGACCCGCTATCAGTTTATTCCATTTTCATGTGTCGTCCATGGCTTGACATACCTACATACCAAATTTCAAGTATCTAAGACGTACCCTGAAATATCTTATACACATACAGAAAAACGACCAATAGCTGAAACTCGAGATTTTGGCTCCAAGTACCCCAAAACCTGTTTTGGCATTGAAAACTGGATATCGAAATTTCAGTGCGTTACAATACTTTCCTTTTTATAGGATGAGAAAAGTAAAGGGAATAAAAACTTGTAATAAAGTGTTTGGAAAACCAAATAATCCGACGGCTATTTATCTGTTTGCTGAAAGCTGATGCTATCCCCATCTCTGATGGTAACTTTATTCCACTTTGTAGATATTTGCATTGTGAAGAAATTTAATAGAAACTCAAAGAACAAACTTTGAGGTTTTTAGAGATGAAAGTTTACATGTAAGACAGAGATTAGTGTGGGGTTGATGGTAGAACTAAGTGAATTAGACAGTGGTGGATTCAGGATGATGGTAGAAGTAAGTGAACTAGACAGTGGTGGATTCAGGATGATGGTAGAACTAAGTGAATTAGATAGTAATGGATTCAGGATGATGGTAGAACTAGGTGAATTCGTCAGTGGTGGATTCAGGATGATGGTAGAACTAAGTGAATTAGACAGTGGTGAATGCAGGATGATGGTAGAACTAGGTGAATTAGTCAGTGGTGGATTCAGGTTGATGGTAGAAGTAAGTGAATTAGACAGTGGTGGATTCAGTATGATGGTAGAAGTAAGTGAATTAGACAGTGGTGGATTCAGGATGATGGTAGAACTAAGTGAATTAGATAGTAATGGATTCAGGATGATGGTAGAACTAGGTGAATTCGTCAGTGGTGGATTCAGGATGATGGTAGAACTAAGTGAATTCAGGATGATGGTAGAACTAAGTGATTTAGTCAGTGGTGAATTCAGGATGATGGTAGAACTAAGTGAATTAGATAGTGGTGGATGCAGGATGATGGTAGAACTAGGTGAATTAGTCAGTGGTGGATTCAGGATGATGGTAGAACTAAGTGAATTAGACAGTGGTGGATTCAGGGTGATGGTAGAACTAAGTGAATTTGATAGTGGTGGATGAAGGATGATGGTAGAACTAGGTGAATTAGTCAGTGGTGGATTCAGGATGATGGTAGAACTAAGTGAATTAGACAGTGGTGGATTCAGAATGATTTTGATGGTAAAACACATTACGGACCGAGGCAAAGATTGCCTAGGGTTACCCCGTGGAACCGGCCATATCTTTTTCCAAATTTCCATCTCTTCTTTGTTTCCTTTTTTGGTTTAACGTCTCTTTAACATCTATTGGCCATTCGATACCGGGAGGTTTTATATTTCATTCGCTGGAAACTTACAAACCAGATACTCACATTGGGCCTGAAATAGCAAGCATCACGAGTGCTCGATCCTACGTGAAAACCAACTTGCTAAAAGCAGCGAGCACGTTTTACAAAATTCCGTTTCTAAAACCAAGCCTCGTGTTAAACCTAACTTTATTGTTGAATTTCCACTGAGTTCATTTATCAAGACGTCCTACCAGGACATATTTTGACTTGTTCTCCACTTTCTTATAAAACCAAGCCTCGTGTTAAACCTAACTTTTTGTTGATTTTCCACTGAGTTCATTTATCCAGACGTTCTACCAGGACATATTTTGACTTGTTCCCCACTTTCTTATAAAACCAAGCCTCGTGTTAAACCTAACTTTATTGTTGATTTTCCACTGAGTTCATTTATCCAGACNCTTCCAATATAAGTCAAAGTAAAGTTAAAATTGAACTTTTATGCAAATGAGAAGTTTCGTTCACAGGGTATGCTTGGATATCAGATCCCTCATCTTCCAATATAAGTCAAAGTAAAGTTAAAATTGAACTTTTATGCAAATGAGAAGTTTCGTTCACAGGGTATGCTTGGATATCAGATCCCTCATCTTCCAATATAAGTCAAAGTAAAGTTAAAATTGAACTTTTATGCAAATGAGAAGTTTCGTTCACAGGGTATGCTTGGATATCAGATCCCTCATCTTCCAATATAAGTCAAAGTAAAGTTAAAATTGAACTTTTATGCAAATGAGAAGTTTCGTTCACAGGGTATGCTTGGATATCAGATCCCTCATCTTCCAATATAAGTCAAAGTAAAGTTAAAATTGAACTTTTATGCAAATGAGAAGTTTCGTTCACAGGGTATGCTTGGATATCAGATCCCTCATCTTCCAATATAAGTCAAAGTAAAGTTAAAATTGAACTTTTATGCAAATGAGAAGTTTCGTTCACAGGGTATGCTTGGATATCAGATCCCTCATCTTCCAATATAAGTCAAAGTAAAGTTAAAATTGAACTTTTATGCAAATGAGAAGTTTCGTTCACAGGGTATGCTTGGATATCAGATCCCTCATCTTCCAATATAAGTCAAAGTAAAGTTAAAATTGAACTTTTATGCAAATGAGAAGTTTCGTTCACAGGGTATGCTTGGATATCAGATCCCTCATCTTCCAATATAAGTCAAAGTAAAGTTAAAATTGAACTTTTATGCAAATGAGAAGTTTCGTTCACAGGGTATGCTTGGATATCAGATCCCTCATCTTCCAATATAAGTCAAAGTAAAGTTAAAATTGAACTTTTATGCAAATGAGAAGTTTCGTTCACAGGGTATGCTTGGATATCAGATCCCTCATCTTCCAATATAAGTCAAAGTAAAGTTAAAATTGAACTTTTATGCAAATGAGAAGTTTCGTTCACAGGGTATGCTTGGATATCAGATCCCTCATCTTCCAATATAAGTCAAAGTAAAGTTAAAATTGAACTTTTATGCAAATGAGAAGTTTCGTTCACAGGGTATGCTTGGATATCAGATCCCTCATCTTCCAATATAAGTCAAAGTAAAGTTAAAATTGAACTTTTATGCAAATGAGAAGTTTCGTTCACAGGGTATGCTTGGATATCAGATCCCTCATCTTCCAATATAAGTCAAAGTAAAGTTAAAATTGAACTTTTATGCAAATGAGAAGTTTCGTTCACAGGGTATGCTTGGATATCAGATCCCTCATCTTCCAATATAAGTCAAAGTAAAGTTAAAATTGAACTTTTATGCAAATGAGAAGTTTCGTTCACAGGGTATGCTTGGATATCAGATCCCTCATCTTCCAATATAAGTCAAAGTAAAGTTAAAATTGAACTTTTATGCAAATGAGAAGTTTCGTTCACAGGGTATGCTTGGATATCAGATCCCTCATCTTCCAATATAAGTCAAAGTAAAGTTAAAATTGAACTTTTATGCAAATGAGAAGTTTCGTTCACAGGGTATGCTTGGATATCAGATCCCTCATCTTCCAATATAAGTCAAAGTAAAGTTAAAATTGAACTTTTATGCAAATGAGAAGTTTCGTTCACAGGGTATGCTTGGATATCAGATCCCTCATCTTCCAATATAAGTCAAAGTAAAGTTAAAATTGAACTTTTATGCAAATGAGAAGTTTCGTTCACAGGGTATGCTTGGATATCAGATCCCTCATCTTCCAATATAAGTCAAAGTAAAGTTAAAATTGAACTTTTATGCAAATGAGAAGTTTCGTTCACAGGGTATGCTTGGATATCAGATCCCTCATCTTCCAATATAGGGGGATAATTAAGTTAGGAGTTTAGCCAACGATCATACCACGTTGAATAAACCAGTTCCCGTCAGATCACTGAAGTTAAGCAACGTAGGGCGTGGTCAGTACTTGGATGGGTGACTGCTTGGGAACACCACGTATCGTTGGCTCATTTTTCCGGCCCAACCCAGGCTGGGTGAGGTCAATGTGGGTAATGTAGGTAGCTGGTTTGCAAGTTTCTAGCGAATAGAGGGTAAAACCCCCGTCTTGAATGACCAATAGATGTTAAAGAGACGTTAAGCCAAATTAAAAAAAAAGTTAGGAGTTTAACGTGGTTGCTTCATTACTTTATTTTCCGTGCTATAGCATATAGAAGATAAAGTATTGTATTCCTGCAGAAATTTTAGATTTTTTTTGTCCCAAATGGTACTTATCAAATTTCATCAAAATCGGTCAACGCTAAGTGGCAAAAGTGCCTATGTGGGGTGTAGAGGGGGCGGCGGACAAACCCATTTTTCTTAATTATTTTTTTGAATTCCACGCACCTTATAAATTATAAATTTTGTTTATTCACCAATGTTTGCAATAGTATCCGATTTAAGTAATATTTGACATATGTCCACCTAAAACGACCCCATACTGAATTATGTGGGCATTGAAGATAGGATTGTGGCAATAACTCCTCTGATATTTTCTTTCCATTGTGGGATGTGTTGGGGGTTTGTTAATACGCTTCACAATCATATCGAAATTGTGGGATAATAGAGTCACAAATATGATTGATTTTGATGCAAATGTAGAGAAAATAACATCATTGAAAGGCATATGCTGGACCCATATAAGGATGATAGAGTCACAAATATGATTGATTTTGATCCAAATGTATAGAATTTAACATCATTGAAAGGCATATGCTGGACCCATATAAGGATGATAGAGTCACAAATATGATTCATTTTGATCCAAATGTATAGAATTTAACATCATTGAAAGGCATATGCTGGACCTATATAAACACAATAGAGTCACAAATATGATTGATTTTGATCCAAATGTATAGAATTTAACATCATTGAAAGGCATATGCTGGACCCATATAAGGATGATAGAGTCACAAATATGATTCATTTTGATCCAAATGTGGAGAAAATAACTTCATTGAAAGGCATATGCTGGACCCATATAAGGATGATAGAGTCACAAATATGATTCATTTTGATCCAAATGTAGAGAAAATAACATCATTGTAAGGCATATGTTGTACCCATATAAGGATGATAGTCACACATATGATTGATTTTGATCCAAATGTAGAGAAAATAACATCATTGTAAGGCATGTGCTGTACCCATATAAGGATGATAGTCACAAATATGATTGATTTTGATCCAAATGTAGAGAAAATAACATCATTGAAAGGCATATTCTGGACCCATATTAAAAAAATTCACCCTAATGTATGCTATACGAGACAGATTTAATTATATTCTAAGCTTTATAAACTTAAAAATAAAAACTCTTTTTTCCAAAGACAATCTTCTGGAGACAGAAATTAAGATTTTCCTCATGAATAACTCATAAATAAAAATTCCCCGAGTAAATTTTCCGAGCGAGCGTACATTTTCCACTTGTGTAACTCGCTTTGTGTGAAAATTAGAGTAGCAGTCAATTCTACTTGCAAAGAGATGAGATAAATTAACAAATTTAACACGTTTGTCTAAATTCAGGCACGTTAAATACACCACTTTCCGTTAGATCAACTTTAACACGTTTTGCTAAATTCAGTGCAAAAAAAGCTAGCGTCTATGGCACGTTAAATACACCACTTTCCGTTAGATCAACTTTAACACGTTTTGCTAAATTCAGTGCAAAAAAGCTAGCGTCTATGGCACGTTAAATACACCAATTTCCGTTAGATCAACTTTAACACGTTTTGCTAAATTCAGTGCAAAAAAAGCTAGCGTCTATGGCACGTTAAATACACCACTTTCCGTTAGATCAACTTTAACACGTTTTGCTAAATTCAGTGCAAAAAAAGCCAGCGTCTATGGCACGTTAAATACACCACTTTCCGTTAGATCACTAAAGTTGTGGATTTCCGGCAAATGGAAGCTAATTTCTTTCAGTGCAATTATGACGTACTAACTTACATAGTAAAAATATCTCATACTTGAAATTTTTTGTTTGAGGAAATATTTTTTAAATATTTTAATTTTCGTCGGAACGACTTTTTCAAGTAACCAAAGAGTCCAAAGACAATCATTTATTATAATTATACTTGAAATTATGAGATGTTACTTGAGGGTATAACATCCTCACGGCCATTGAGCTGATGGTGTAAAGTAATATAAAGAAAGCTACTCTACAATATTATTGAAGTTATACTTCTTTAGGCGCGTTATGAAAAAATGATGAGAGTGAAATTTTAAGATGCGTGCGCACCTGTAACAAAAAATTATCACCGCATCAGTGTTACACAAAATAAACACAGATGAAGTTAGTTATGAAAAAATGATGAGAGACTACAATATTATTGAAGTTATACTTCTTTAGGCGCGTTATGAAAAAATGATGAGAGTTAATTTTAAATATTGTATTTTCTCATTCTATATCCAGAGAACATCGTGGCTTAGTGGCAAGGCCCCTGTTTCATAGTTGGTAGGTTCTGAATTCACTCCCGGGTGGGTTAGTAAGTTTTTTTGAAACATAAAAAAAATTGGGTTCGAATCCTGGAAGGAAACGGATTTTTTCGGCATTGCAAAGTAATATAATTATAGTGCAGTTATGGTTTAGTTTATTTGCCCTTGTAATGCTGTAATACCCTCAAATCTATGTTTTGACAACGCAATATTATGCATTAACATATTAATACATTTATTTGATTGACATGGTTTGGGGCCTCGTGTCTATTAATAACGGCCAACATTAGAAATAGGATGACAATTACAAACTGCAGTCTCATACATCTTCCGGATATCATTGGAAACGATGATGCCACTTAAATCCTTTTCATCATAATTTATTTAAATCCTTTTCATCATAATTTATTTAAAAGACGCAACGCTCTGGCTGAATGGCATGGTCAAGCCCATCCAATGGCAAAAAAAACGAAACGCAAAAATACACTCTGATATTTCTTAATGCAGAATATATAATTAATTGATAATTATATAATTGATTAATCAATAATTACTATCTATATGCATACTGATAATTAAACCATCATCACAGATTTGCGTGCAAACTGCAAGTGTTGACTCACAGACAGACTTTGATAAATTGATTAAACGTTTAACTCTTCAGCCTTGGCTCGTTTGCACCATTCATCCTAGACTAGAATGGTCATTAAAGTTTATAACATGCAACAATATTTCTTGATCTGCCAGATTCACATTCTCATTCTATAGTCAACATTTTTTAACTTGGAGCGTGGAGTTCTTCTAATAATCTAATACCCGGTTTAGACTAATGTGATAAAGACTCTGCCCTTCTTCATATTATGTTTATGTAAAAAAGCCTTCTCATGGAAATCAACATTAAAACATTATTGTGGTGTTGTTCTTTTTTTCATTTTGTGAAGTAACAAAAAACATGTAAATCCCTTTCGATCATCATAATTTATTTAAATAAACACGTATCCGGGACAGGGTTTTAAGGGGTCCCCCCCCCCCGATTTTTTTTGAAAAGGTTTGATTTTTCCTATAAACCATATATGGTAAAACTCACTTTACATGACCCCCCCCCCTCATTTTTTTTTTTTTTAAGGTTTGATTTTACCTATAATAGCTATTGGGTAAAACTCTCTTTACTTGATCCCCCCCAAATAAAATCCTGAATACGGGCCTGGGCATGGCCACTCCCTTCCAGTACAAAAAATGTCTACATACCAAATTTAATTAGAAAGTTGATTCCAAGTCGAAAATGTGTCGCTCACGGTGTACGCCAGAAGAACAGATTTTATTTTATTCGATTTTTGAATACAAATACATATCCTTGAAATGTAAAATATCAAAATTTTGGGGGGGGGGGGTATATTTTTCAAGGTATAGATTCCAAAGGTACATTTTTGAAAGTTAGAAAATAAATATCCACTTTTTAGAGAGTACAAACGTCACCTGATGACCAGATATTTTATTTGTTTGTCCCAACACGAGATGTCATATCACACTTTTGATTTATTATTTTCAATAATGAACCTTTTTCTTTCGTGGTCGATTTTAAATGTTCATTGTCAAAATACATTCGTCCGCTGTATTTGGTAATTTCGTCACATAGTAGTGCCAATAGTGTACAAAAGCATGTACTCAATTGGCAGAGTTTTTAATGGAAGGGCTGGGTCACCACAAGGTAAATAAATCCAACTATTTTCTCAGATTGCTAGTGGATACGGATTAGCACGATTTATAATATACAAACTTATATTACTGTCTTGGTGTTTTGGGCAACTCTGGACTGATTCGATTTGCACCCATTTATACAGAATGTCCAATTGGGGTTTAGAAAAATGACTGAACTAAAAATAGTTTTAAATCCACTATTTTTCTTTAAAGGTCGAGAGTTATACCACGATAACTCTCAAATGCCTTGTCCATACCAAATGAAATTTGGTATGGACATTTATTAGATATGTTCATAGAAATTTTTGGTCACTATTATGGCAGACGGGGAACAGCGTCAGCATCTGAGGGGATTGAGGCGAAAGACAGCAGGCGCCGCCTTTCAATCGCCCACCAGGGGTGGATGGAGGGTCTACATAAAATAAAAAAAAAGTATCTGAGTTGGTTGAGACGGTAGATTCGTAACCAGGAGGCTGTTGGCTCGGAATCTAACATCATCCCCGGTGCTGGACAAAAGAGATCTAAATAAATATCGCAGTGATAATTGCAGAATAATAATAATGGCGGACGGGGCCTCATTTTGGACATTAATTGCCTAAAGTTTACAGAACGACTAGTAATTCGTCAGAGCCCTGTAGATGTCGTGGTATTCATCGCGGTCTCGTCATCCGTTGTCAAATAAAAGAACGACCTATTGGGTCCTTACACCACAACCTTAGCCAAAAAGAGGGCAATTGATAGAAATAGAGAGGCGGCACAGTTTATCTTCCCACACAGTAAAATTATGTATTAAGGCATTATGACCGGGGAAAATTTTGATGTGAAAAAAATGGTCCACTCAACTGTTTTAAAAATAAAAAAAAAATTGAATTTTTTCATAGGGTTTTAAAAAATTAACATTTTAAATGCATTTTACATTACGCAAAACTAACATCTTGCGTAAAAAAAAAATATTGCAGTTAGTGCATTTTTTGTGAAGCTAATACGCGGTGGTTCATTGTAATTTTCGCAATCTAAATATCTGTGAAACTTATGCGAATACAAAAAATCCATTCTGACCAAAATGGCTCGATATCGAGCGGAAAATACTGTGGTGACCTTGGTAGATCTGTCAAAGCTAAGTTTCGTTTTTTTAAAGAGGATTGATTAGTTATAGCTTAAAAAGCATGATGAAAAAGAAGGATATAATATTATTGACCCCACCATTAGAATGGAAACAGTTCCCGAACAACCTACCTTAGTGGACGAAGAAAAAAAAAGTATTTTTCAAAACCATCTTTATAGAAGTTAAAAGAAAGAAAGAAAGAAAAACATCAACAACAATAACAACTGGCAAGCATCAAAGTGATGTCAGTTTGTGAACCTATTTTTTTTTTTTTACTTTATTTTATTACAATAGATAGGATCATCCAAAATTCGGATTATTTATAGTCTATATCAATAGATAGAAGAAATCCAAAATTCGGATTTTTTTATAGTCTATATTAATAGATAGAAGAAATCCAAAATTCGGATTTTTTATAGTCTATATCAATAGATAGAAGAAATCCAAAATTCGGATTTTTTATAGGCTATATCAATAGATAGAAGAAATCCAAAATTCGGATTTTTTTATAGTCTATATCAATAGATAGAAGAAGTCCAAAATTCGGATTTTTTATAGGCTATATCAATAGATAGAAGAAATCCAAAATTCGGATTTTTTTATAGGCTATATCAATAGATAGAAGAAATCCAAAATTCGGATTTTNTTATTTTTTTTTTTTTTTTATAGTCTATGTCAATAGATAGAAGAAATCCACGAGGGCACGAACCCAAGTGGACACCCACATGGTACAATCTCGCACGACGTTGCTTAGCTTCATTGATCTAACGGGAAGTGGTGTATTCAACGTGCAATAGACGCTGGCAGTCGCATCTCTTCGCTGGATTGGGTTTGGTTTTATGCTCTTGCATTTATATTCTTTGTGTGTGATGTATTTGCTGATTTTTAGGTTGCTAAAAAACATAACCTAATGATTGTCTGGTCACCTGATGTGTTCTTTAGTAGGGTGCACCACACGGAGGCGAACTAACATTGCACCCCTGTATGGGGGAACATAAAACTTATATCAGTTAGAATCACGAGTCAGATGGGGAGTGTTCGAGAGTTTATATTAACAACTTGGTACTTGGTGTGGACCTAACAAATGGTCACCCACCTTCTGTCAAAGCCCTCTTTTTCTTTTCTCAAGCACTCCATAATAACATGGTTTGCAAAATTTATTGGCTATTCAAACAAAATGCGGCTCTTTACTTTCTAATATTTTTCCAGAACTAATTCGATTGGAAATATTCAAGTCAAAGACTGGATTTTAGCTCTAATCTCCTAACCAATATAAACGAACATTTTGATTTCGAAATGTCAATGCTAGGAAAACTTTGAAAATAAATAATCAATCAATCAAATTCTAAAGGCTTCACCTTGCCCTTGGAACCTTCTTCATTGGAATCTATTTTGACCAGATTTTTTATAGGATAAAAATAAATGGCCTCTCCGATCGTAAAATACGTTGTGTTTCGAGAATATAATAATCAAATGAAAACAAAGCCGCTCGTCTATCGTATTTAGCGGCACTTATTGACCAATTTTAAGAAAATTTGGAATGTCAATTAGACCCCATTGGGGGTCTGTTTGATCGACGAAAGTATTTGTTAGGGTTCCCGCATACATACTGATCTTATTGTATGTAGTACACAACACACATATTCTCATATATGCAAGGAAAAACAAATACACACAGTTCTTATTGGAGCGCAGAGATCAAGCAATTCGCAAACTCCCATAGGAACCTGCGAATATGGTTTTCCTTGCATATATGTGTATGCAATATGATCAATAAGTATGCGGTTGTCTGCGAGCATCCTTACTCTCAAGCACATATAAAGGAAAAAAGGAAATGCAGAAGAAAAAATATTTTTTTCTATGTATAGTTGTAAAACGCAATCTACGATTATACTTATAAAACGCAAAACCCAGTTGGTATACTGACTGACTGATAATCAACGTAGCTCCACGATAGCTAAACCTAGAGACTTGAAACTTGGCACTCAGATTGCTTTTAGTATGTACTTGCGTAATAAGAAAGGAAAAAATCGAAAGTTCAAGTGGGAGCAAGTTATCGCGCTTTTTGGTGGGTCTTTTTGTAATTTTTCTGGGTCAACTAAAGGAGATAAAAAGTCCGCAGAACAAAAAGTCATATCCTTGAATAAAATATTGAATTTTCGAACTAGGAGCGGTGCTCACTCTGGGTGTCGGTTCCACCAAAAACCCATAGTTAAGAAGTATCACTTCGGGATGAGCGAGAAATCTGAAATTTAATACGAATTGTTCGGCAATGCAATAAGTAATATCCCTGAATAAAATATTGAATTTTCTAAATAGGGACCGTGTTCACTCTGGGGGTCGGTTCTACCAAAAATCTAATATTGAAGCTTTAATTTCGGGATCTCGAAATTGTAGTTGAATTTCGTAACCGTAGCGAAGCACCTGAAAACAGCTAGTATACATATAAAACACAAGACCCATTAATTTGATATACTGACTGGTGACTGGCTGAATGACTATCACTATCAATGGAATAACTCAAAGACGATGCGATGGATAGAAACTTGGAATTTGGAATACAGAACCTTTTCGTATGTAGGTATTAGAAGAAGGAAGGAAAAAGATCGAAAGTTCAACTGGAAGGTAGTTATCGCCAAAAATGGCTCTCTTCAGTGGTACAATCATACAGACCGAACCATAGGTGATATTAACAAATGATCTAAAATGGAAATCCACGAAAAATATCCAAAACAGTCTGTAAAAATATCGGGTTTACTGGCGTTTTCCTCATATTTGCAAAGGTAGTTTCCAAACCATGTGCGGGTTTGCTAAAGGCTTTCTGACTATACTATGAGTATCTATTTTGTTATCTGCGTGAACTCCTATCCTCGAGCCTTGTATTTACATTTACACTCTGGTCTGCTCGTTTGAATAATATACCATGTCTAGCAGATCTCTGAGCTATTAAAAACTCCCACCAGAGTTCTGGTTGGGTTCGTGGCACTCATGAGCACCTTGTTACAGAAAGACCTCTCTCTTATTATTACCAGTTGTTGACTTGTCTTTAAAATTCCAAGTCTGATTAGACGAGAGTGGGCTCTACACCGGTAGGAGTAATACCAGTGCTCCTACTATAGAACTTAATGTACCTTGGACCACGAAAAATACCCTCCCTTCAAATTTCATAGATATAAAATTTTGAGGGGAGGGTACTTTTTTCAAGGTATGCAGAATCCAATAATCGAATAAAAAAATTTGGTGTGAACATCACACGACTTTTCTTATCTATAAAAAAAAAAAAAAAAAGTATTGTAATCGGCTGAAATTTTACCTAATGTACATTACACTTCAAATTAATTTAATCTCACAAAAAATTATCATTGAAAAAAAGCCAAGTTCCACTTATTCAACCAAAAAATTCTGCCCATTAAAGTAGTGATATCTATTATTGGGGCCAAGTTTATTGTTGCTGCTGTATATCCCGCACTTAAATTTTCTGTCTCAATTCTCTTAAAGTAATACCGACTTTACACTTGGTCAGTTTGTAAAAAGGTAGTACGAGTATTTTACGAATCCCCTTAGAAAAAACTGACCAAGTGTAAAGTCGGTATTACTTTAAGAGAATTGAGACAGAAAATTTAAGTGCGGGATATACAGCAGCAACAATAAACTTGGCCCCAATAATAGATATCACTACTTTCATGGGCAGAATTTTTTGGTTGAATAAGTGGAACTTGGCCTTTTTTCAATGATAATTTTTTGTGAGATATCAATACTTTTTGTAAGATTACTATATGAAACTGATTATATTTAGCCGTTTTTTCTTCATTTCTTCTTCTTTTCAATTACACAACATATCGAAAACCAGGAAATTTCTGTGTAAACCGGACCCAAATGTCCAATGAGATCTAAATTATTCAAATATAAATTATTTCCTGATTAATTGTATGTAAATATCTAACTTTATGCAAGATTTCAGCGTCCTACCAGTTTAAACTGTTTTCGAGCATCTCCGTCCCTAAAGCGGAACCGTTTTGGAGCACCGGGAGTGTAAATGTTCAAATATAAATTATTTCCTGCTTAATTGCATGCAAATATCTAACTTTGTGCAAGATTTCAGTGTTTTATCAGTTAAAACTACATTACAATACGTTGTATTGTCTTCCCTAAAGCGACACCGTTTTGGAGCACTTAGAGTTAAAAAGTTCAAATTTTCGGATTTTTCCCTTTACGTGGATGTCAATTGCTAACTTCATGCAAAATTTCAGCGCTCTAGGTATACGGGAAGTGCCTGAAACTTTTGATGATGAGTGAATCAGTCAATATGTCAGTCAGTCAGTGAGTATCCAAAAGTGCAAACTTTGAAATTACGTATCTCCCGTCCGGGTTAGAATTAACTTTTGAAGTTTATCCTGTAGTATTGTACTATACTACGGAATGTATGTTCAAAATTTCAAAGATCTATCCCTTGTAGAACCGGATATCTGACGGTGTGAAAAACCTGGTGAATTGCTTCGTGTAAAGATACACTGGTGCTTTCTGGAACTTGGCCTGGCGCACTGCCGTGCGCTCAGATTTTTTCAATTTCTTGTATGAAATTGATATGAATAGGCGCCAAATTTCAAATTCTAGCACTTTCTATTCTGGATTTAGGCAGAACCGCCTTCAACCGCTAATTTGCGGCCAACAATATATTACACTTCAGCCTAAGTTGTATTTTTCAATTTCCTGTATACAATTGATATTTTTTTTTTTTTTTAATTTGGTTTAACGTCTCTTTAACATCTATTGGTAATTAAAGACGGGGGTTTTACCCTCCATTCGCTGGAAACTTGCAAACCAGCTACCCACATTGACCTCACCCAGCCTGGGTTGGGCCGGGAAAATGAGCCAACGATACGTGGTGTTCCCAAGCGGTCGCCCATCCAAGTACTA
Organism: Pachypsylla venusta; assembly: GCA_012654025.1. Classification (NCBI taxonomy): domain Eukaryota; kingdom Metazoa; phylum Arthropoda; class Insecta; order Hemiptera; family Aphalaridae; genus Pachypsylla; species Pachypsylla venusta. The sequence goes on along the minus strand of CM022882.1, from coordinate 11,287,864 downwards.
ACCACGCCCGACGTTGCTTAACTTCAGTGATCTGACGGGAACTGGTGTATTCAACGTGGTATGGTCGTTGAATACAAATTCGCGGTTCAAAAAGGTAAAAACAGGTTTCCGGAACAAAAGACCTATAAATTTTCAAATAATTTTTATTCAGACCAAAACTTTTGAAACTCGTTGGCTTACAATTGATATGAATAGGCACCAAATTTCAAGTGCTAGCTCCTTCCATTCTGGTTTTAGGCAGAACCGCCAAAAAGCGGCTTTTTTGCGGCCGACAATATATTACAATTCAACCTAAGTTGTATTTTTCAATTCCTTCTTTGAAATTGATATGAATAGGTACCAAGTTTAAAGGTCTAGCTATTACCGTTCTCATTTTAAGCAGGATATGCATATTCGATTTCCACCAAAAGCTTATTTTGCCGTTCATGGCAGCACTTACCGTTCTTGAGATATCTTGTTCACAGACAGACACACACACGGACCAATGCGCAATGGCCAAAACGTGTTTTGGCATTGAAAAGTGGACATCAAAAATGTCAGCCCATTACAATACTTTCCTTTTTATAAGATAAAGAAATTAAAAATCCGTTCATCTGCCATTCGCCCGTAGCGACACTCATGCTACTTAGAGATGTCCAATTTTCACTACTAGGTTGATTCGACATTTAAAAATTTACGTCTTGCTACTTTCAGTCAATCTAAACAGAAAAACGACACAAGACGAATATTTTAAAACATTTTAAAACTTCTACTCCGTTATCCTCGTGAGGCTAAGTGCAATCCGATAAAATCAACGATACGTGTGGTACGGGCTTCCATCCGAGCGCCTACACACAATTTTACTCAACGTTAGTGATTTGAGGAAAATGATGTATCCAACTTGGCAAATCGAAGGCTTAAGATGTTAGATATATTTTCTGTTGCTGAACGTCTCTCTAACACCGACAGACATTCGAGACGATAAGATTTTTTACCCTTCATTCACTAGAAACTTACAAAGCAGCTAAACCCACACTGACCTCATCCAGCCTTGATTGATCCGGGAATTACCAATTCATTTTTCATCACTTGGTCACCCGCCAAGTTTCAAGTTCATAGGATGTAGCTTAACTTCAGTGAACTGACGTTAGATTACCAGAATACACATCCATTCGTATAATATTTTTTCAACGACCACTGCATGATTTTTTTTTAATCATTTCAAAAATTACAACAAAAGTCATAATGAAACACCGAGCAACAATAAGTGCATGAATTTGAAAGTAATTAATAAAAGTGAGTTATTTGACAGTTTAAAACATCGCAGTTAATGCCCAATAAAAAATATTAAAACAAAATTAATTACAATTTGAATTTCAATTTTATTTAGGTAAATAGTTGTTCCAATAATGAATGTGACAGCGATTTCGACCCGGGTCACCCCGGGTGGCCCAATAGGGAGCAAAAGTTCTATGAATATAATGAATGTTCATACTTAAGTTTAATAAAAAATGGATAACGTACTATTTACACTAATCTGGTAGCTTCCGGCCTGGCACGACACGATACTTTTTTAACCAGAGTTTATCGTACCGTGTCGAGGCTACTTCAAGTGTCGCGTACGAGATTTATCGAGGTACAAAAATATAAACAGACAAACAAAAGAAAAATATTTCTAATTAATTTTGTATCGACTACAAGTAAATTGATGAGTCACGAGCGCTTTCGTCTGTTACGACATCTTCTAGTGAACTGAGGCAATCAACCTAGCCTCAGTTCACTAGAAGATGTCGTAACAGACGAAAGCGCTCGTGACTCATCAATTTACTTTTAGTCGATACAAAATTAATTAGAAATTCTTATATTTCAAAATGACTACAAACATCCTCAATAATGTTTCTTATTTGAAAAGAAAAATAGTACTATTAAACCTAGATCTTCACTTTGTTCAATGGAAGGTGTATAGTCCACTTGTATAAAATAAAAATAAAACTGCATGGAAAAAATGCACTCGTAAAAAAATCAGTTTTCAAGAATGGCAACATCGTGATTAAAATAATCGCCGAGGAAACACGAAGCACCCAACGAGGAACCAAAGTTTGTGTTTTGATTTGAAAACAAAAAATTAGTTCCTTCTCATTCTCTATCAAGGCAAGTTCCCATGAGATTTTTTTTTAAAAAAAATATTTGAGTCCGAGTAATATTGACATTTATTTACAGAGATTATTATAATTAATTAATTATTTATTTAATTACTTTTCGTAATTTTTTTAACGTATTGTTTAAATTATTATGAACAAAGTTCGTGTATCGAAAATTTCTACCGTTAATTTCATTTAAAAATTAGTTTTGATAACGATTATTATTTAAAATGAAAATACCTAAAGTTTTTTTTTTTTATTAATTCATAATTAAAAGATAATTTTAAATACTTCTTGACTTATTATTACCTATTATTGATTGTGCGTAATTTTTTGGTTTGATTATTTTTGGCTCCCTTCTTCCTGTTGCAGAGTGAATTTCAATTGGATTTACAACTTTGAAAATAACTTTGTTGCAAAGATTAAATTTCCAGGTAAGATTTTAAATATGATAGGTATTATCTTTAAATGTTCATTTCTTTGTGTTAATCTAACAATTCTTATCTAGATATTACGGCATTACAAGGGTTTAAAATGAAGTAATAAATAGAATAGATGATGGACGCATTTCGAAAATCACTTTTTGTGAACATTAATACAGTATCTACTTTACATTAAAACATTAATGTAAAGTATTAAAACATGAATACTTTACATTACTATTCTTTATCAAGAAATTTGACAAATTTAAAACCGGCTTTATTAATGTATTCATTATTCGACGTTCTATCTCAACCAAGCTCGACAATGGTAATAGGTTCGCTCTTTCTTGATATCTTTATTCAAAAGTTTTTAACATTCCTTTTACTCTTCAGTTTTACTTGATTTGCTTTCCCAGTCCAGTTTTACAGTAGTATTTCTTATTTCTAGTATGTAGATTAAAAATAAAAACATTCAACTGATGACCCTACTAACGTAGAACATAATATTATATTCTGGAGTTGTCGTTTTAAGACTGCGGTCCTCTTCGGTGTATCAGAACAGTGTGAATATACGTTAGCAACAGAGCCGTAGCGAGCTTTACTGGCACCCGAGGCAAATTCTGAAATTAGCGCCTCCGCACTCCGCCAAAAAAAACTCATATTAATTATTCAACAGCAAAACGTATTAAAACAATCATGCCTTTATTCTTAAAGAAACCTACAAATACAAAATCAAAAATCTTCCATATCGATTTGTTTGAATCTTACAAAGCAAATGTCAAAGTTATAATGTGATTCGTCGAGATTTTAATGGCTGCAAACTCATCAATGACATCGTGAAAGTCAATTTCTTTCGCGACTTTTTCGCCAAATTATCATACACATACACATTTAAAGAAAAATCATGCAGTTAAAAGTAGACTTCACTTTGTGGAAGAATCGTGATTTATTATTAAAAATAATAAACGAAAAATAAAATATAAGCATTTGAAATTTATTTCAATAGACTTTCTTTTTGAAATTCCCCTAAAACCCTGCCCTAAACATATCTACGTGTATATTTTACTGAGAATTCTGTATTATGCTTTGTGAAGTGGTCTACCTATTGATGTATATGAAATGTGAAAATCCGTACATCTAGTCTAGTTGCGAAAACTTTCAAGTTGTTAAGTGGTTAATTAAAATAAAATAATGGTTCAATAGGTACTCTATCAGTTGGGTAGAGGCCGTGGGTGTTGACTGTAAGGGCTCTTGATTGTGAGGTGTCGTTGAGAGGAGAAAACAATAAACCCAACATCAACACCTCGTTGCAATAACATAATAGGCATGGAATGGTATTGTATTGTGCGTAAGTCTGTTAATGGAGGTACATCATTGGCAATGGAAGCACTGCATTGATATTGAAATCAAAAATGTTCGGGAATCTGGGAAGGCTGCGTTTTTTGATATAATTATCAATTACTAAAACATACTTTTCATTTCTTCATATGAGTTTATATTCATTTTTTGAAAGTACTTCAAATAATTTTATCTTGTCCGATCTCTTTCCCAAACAGGTACGTAATAACTAGGCTAGTCAGGAAACGGGACTACCTCCCATTTTGGAGCTCCCTCAAAACAGGGGATACGCCCGTTTTGGCGCCCCGCAAACCCCATACCCTAGTTTTGTCCCTGTTCCCAAAATGTTATCCTCGAATATGATAGAGATCAACAATCAGTTATGTTGAGAATGTCGTTATTGACGAAAGCGCTCCGTAACTCTATAAATTTTTTTAGTAGTTGATACACAAATTATTTTTGAAATATTATTTTATTATGACTACTAACTTCCTTCTTCAATTAAATAAACTCGAATATGATGTTATGAAATTATTATGTCTAAATATATGTTCAATTAATTTGATTTTTCTTCTCATTATGTAATCCAATAAATATCTTCTTTCATGTAAATCCTACAATTCATCTTTCCACCCAGATTGTCTTAGTCATCTTTCTCCACATCCACATCCCCACTGTTTCCAATCTTTCTCTTTCATATTCTCCCAAAGTCACATCTGTATGATAGCACAGTTCACACAAAGTTTTTCGATAACCGCATCGTAAATGCTAACGCACCTTCCTCTCAGTCCCAAACCAGGAACTCATTAGCTAGAACTCACATGCCAACGAAAAACAGAGCAAATACAATCTTGATATTGAGGTCTTGAGAGGGTCGGATACACCATTAATCTGTTCATGTGATGGCGTATTCCATCGATATTTCTATGAATTCTTGAAAATATTGCCTTAACAGAAGATTATTTCCTGGTTGGTTCCCTTGGTTATTATTTGATCCGATTCCCTTTCCCTAACGGAAACTCAGTTCCGAATAAAGCCTTTCAGCGTTGAGGATGGCTCTGTACTACACTTCATATCTAATCAGCGACCTATCATTCCTTTAGTTTACGGGATGGAATCTTTATCATTGCAATCGAATTGAACCCTCCCCCAAAAATCCTGGTTTCATGTTAACAGAAATACAAGAATTTATAAAACCTGTCAAAGGGTTCTATCTCTGGAACGGTAAAAATGCATTTTCTTAAAACATTAAATTTATTGTATAGTTATCTAAAATCAGTTCCAAATCGGACTAGGCATTACGGCCGCAATCCTTTGGAAGAGAGTATGCGCTACTATGAGGAACTACAAGCGACAAATCCAACTTCTGGAGGATTTAAAGCTTGTCACGTGTAGTCACTTGAAGTCGCGTATATTAGCTTCCAAAGGACCACTGGTGTTACGTGATAATAGCGCGAGGACTAATTCGATAGCACTTTCTCGGGCCATACCCTAATAATCCCAGAACACTTGATCAAAATCGTATGAAAGGTATAAGAGTCATGGCGAGGAAGCATTTGTGAGATATGTGTAGTTTTATACTCATGTCCCTTGTTGATAAATAATATCCATTGAACAATACAGCCATCAGGATACAACAAACACTTCATTATTTGATAGAATATAAACTATGTAAGGTGATGGCAATGTTGGGGTGGTGAAACCTATGTTTGGGTTGAAATTTGTTCTGGTCAATAGTGTTTCTCAAATGGTAGCGGAACCCCGACACAACAAACACTTCATTATTTGTTAAAATATAAACTGTGTAAGGTGATGGCAATGTTGGGGTGGTGAAACCTATGTTTGGGTTGAAATTTGTTCTGGTCAATAGTGTTTCTCAAATGGTAGCGGAACCCCGACATCGTACATTATACTAACTACGCACTTGAACAAAATGTTTGAGGAGGCGACTTTTTTTAACACGTAGGAAAAAATAACGAATATCGTAAGTTCAATTCCCGCATTTTATTGTAGTAAATATTTCGAAAAAAATATTTGTACCCTGATTACTTGGCTTTCTCTTTGTCTGTTTTTACTTCTATCCTCGCTTTCCAGGACAATAAGAGGCTTCCAATGTAACTTAAAGGGTACCCCCTTAAAAAGGGAAAGGGTTCCCTTTAACGAAAAAACGTTAAAGGGAAAAAACGTTAAAGGGAAAGGGTTCCCTTTAACGAAAAAACGAAATGTGCGCTCGCAGCGTGATGAATAATAATTATGAGATTCAGAATGGTGGTTGAGAAGTTGATGCGCAATATAAGGTTACGAGAGTCGCGATTAAGTAAAATATAAATTTTACACTTAACTATGACTTTTATAAATTTTATAAATGACTTTTATAAATTACTCTCCATTTCTCTCTTCATAATCGTCGTAATTGAGTGAAGTCTACAGTTACACGAGTATTTAATATGAATTTTTGAAAATGAAGGAACATGCAATTTTTTTTTCGATCATATGAGCGTTCATGCCTCAGTTTGGTCACCACTATTTTCTTCTAGACCATTTCTTGTTAGACCTTTGACACGTCCTTTGTTTATATGTTTCAATAAACTATTCAGAATTGTAAATATATCTAGTATGTTGTCTCTTATTATGTGTCTCAATTTTTACTGAGAATTTTATTTATTTTGTCTTTAGTTGACACTTGTATAAAAAACATTATCCCTTAGAAATGAGAAAAAAGAAGCCAAAGGCTACGTGATGGACAGTTAAAGACAGAGCATGTCAAAATATAAGGGCATTGATCAGGTGGGACAATAGACCTCAATAGCAGATCTAATATAATAATGAGCAATCTATGTTCTTGGTCACACCTAAAACTTCTCGGGATCTTCTGAATTTAGGATCTGATACTAGAAGTTCTGTAAACTTTCAAAAGTGGCACTATGAGGCCCAGTTGTCTTAAGAAGCTTTCACACTAAGCGGTGACAGTGCCGTGATCGGCAAGTGATCCGCCCGGCAAAATTAAAAATATTTTTCCAGGCATTTGAGACACACCTCTTCATCATAGTTTGGAAGACTGAGGAAATCATTCTTCGAGAACATCCAACCACCATTTAAATAGATCAGTAATTGCCAAAGATAAGCACCGACTTTAGAAGAATAAGATTTGACGGATCACCCAGGCATTTGAAGGAATATGTTCATAATAGACGGGCACGTGAGAATATGTTCAAATCGGCAACTATTGAAAATTAAATAACCTTCCCAAAATATCAAGATTTAAAAATGTTAAACCGTTTTTTAGTTTCGACAAAATCGCTTAGTTACGTCCCAATATCTCAAAATATATACCGAAAACATTTATATTAGGTATATAAACTGAAAGACTTAGACATCAAGGATAAGTGACCAATGAATTATCACAACGGAAGCTTCAAATTTAACAAAATCTCTTGAGGAAGTTGAGAGTGACAGGTTAACAAGAAGATAGATTGTATTAAGAGGTTGTACTTTCAGAGAGTTAGACCAATGAACAAATAATCACAAGTGCTTCTCTTTAAACATCTTAATTCTCTTGGCTTCCACAAATTTTTTGGACATAATAGACGCCCTAAACACTTATATAGACTGGGTGATCCATCACATTTTATTCTTCTAAAGTCGGTGCTTCGGCAATTACTGCTCTAGTGCTCTCTTTAGTTGGCGGTTGGATGTTCTCGAAAAATGTTTTCCGCGCTCTTCCAAAGCAAAATGTTGTTCATGAAGTGGTGTGTTTCCGCATATGCCCAATCAGTTTCGTCCTTCTTCAAAGTCATCTTCTTCTTCTACCAAAGTCGGTGCCTATTTTTGTCAATTGGTGCTCTCTTTGGTTGGCGGTTGGATGTTTTAGAAAAATGAATACCTCGGTCTTCCAATCTATGATGCTGTGGATGAAGTGGTGTGTCTCAGCAGGGGCCCAATCGGTGTCCTCCATCTTCAACGTCTTCTTCTTCTATAGTCGTTGTGTTATCCTTGTCGATCCGGTCTGTCAATTGCTGCTCTCTCTCGTTCTTTGTTGGAAGTACTCGAAAAATGATTTTCTCGGTCTTCTCAAATATGGATGTTGGTTATGAAGTGGTTGTGTCTCAGCTGTTTTCCAAACAGCTTCACTTTCCTCTTCATTATTTATGTCATCAGCTTTCGTTTTTTTTTCTTCTCTTTTTCCAAGGCTTCCATTCGCTTTTTGAGTGGAAGTGTGGAAATAGTCTACTACTCCTTATTGTGAAGAAATCGGTACTTAAAATACCTGTAAATGTTGAACCACCCTATATAAATAATGTCGCTTGTTTTCTTTCGTTTTGGAGTGAATTAATTGTCTCCTGAGTCCAGCACCGGAAATCTGTAAGTGACATATTGAGTGACACTTGGCTATTGAACAGTGTGATCTTCTTCCTATTGTATAACTCATAATAACTCATTTCGAAAGGGGAATTCAAAATATTAAATTTTATGATTGGGCAAAAAAGATCTCATTAAAGTGTGATTCACCATTAGTTCAGGACAAGAAAATAATACTTTCGAGGTACACCTTTGTCCGCAAATTCTTCTTGACGGAGATATGGTGCAAAGAGTATAATACTAATGTCCTTATACCTGACCTATTCTTAGTAATATTCATTTTCAGCTTTTGGGTACGGAACAGTTCTCGACTTCAGTTTCAATTTCACCTCGTTTTTTGGTGACTTTTGCAATCTTTTTTTCTGGGTTGTATTCTTTCATTTGGCAATCTGGGTTTTTCCAACTGAGCATACTTATACATTGTGAACAACGGTCTTTTTGAGAGCAGTCAAAACACTTTTTCTCTGACGAAAACAAAGTCTTCTTCCCAGGTACAGTCATTAGGTCATTACACAAACAATCAAAATTTCATTTTGGTATTATTGTATGGCAAATTATATAATAGCGCCCAAGTAGCCTAATAACTGTATGCCGAATGGACGAGCTTAGATTAGCTCGCCCTTGTTGAGCGTGAGAATAGTTTGAATTCCACTCCTAAAGTGTGTTTGTTGTAGGACAACTATGAAATTTCTAGTCCGATTTTGAAGAAAATTGATTTTATTATGTTCATAAAATTAATAAGCTCTCATGGATCAGTGGTCACTGCACTAGTCTTGCACTCAGGAGACCCGATTTCAAATCCTGGCAGGTGACAAATTATGTCACTGTGGTTTGGATGTTTCGGGGCCCACTCAGCCTCATGAGGGCAATGAGCATCTATGCGAATAGCAATCCGGTGCTAGCATTGTACGTAAAAATTCAAGAGTAATTGGATAATGATAGATATTGGGAAAAATGTAGCCACCGAGGGAGGCAAGCCAGCTTCATTAGGTGACGGTTCTAAGCCCGCGTAAGGACAGAATGTTTGGTTTTAGGAAGGGCATGCAGGCTTTAAAAAACTCTGCTTCAAACCAGAGATGGATGGTCATCGACAAATTGCTGTTACTACGCATTGATACTATGAGATGAAAGCGAGGGTTGTCGTGTTAGGAAAGCATACAGCAAAAGAGAGTAGGCACTGAAAAACATGTGGCATAATAAATTTAGGGAGGACAGCCAGGCGCGACAAGAGAGGGGTAATGGGTGAATCCCCCAGGCCCGGGATTTCTTAAGAGGTCCGGTGAAAAAAATATCATAATGAAAATTTTCAAGATTTTTTTCTGAATAATAAATAAATTTCAAACACAAAATCATAAGTTTAGCGATAGTGGGCTAATATGGGACAATGGCTATTGTAGGACACCGATTTTAAAATATAGTACGACCTTCCAGCTTGTACACCAATCATAAATATTGGTATATTTCGTACACATTAACATCTGATAGTCGAATTATTTGTTGCAAAGAAGAAACGTACACGTCTTTTCACATCAACTAAGTGAATTGCCTACTTTCACTTTTATTACTGCCATGCGGTGATTTTAGACGATAATAGAGGGACCCGTAAATTTTCCCCCCCGGGCCGGAATTTTCTATCTACGGCCCTGAGGACGGTATAAACCCCAAATAGAATTGAGGAAAAGTGTAGTTGGAAAATTCTACAATGCTGCAATGAACACCGAAGTTGTGACATAACAACACAAAGGAACAGCATTTATTTATCAGTGGATTAGTTTTTGGACTCTATTGGATCAGCCAGCGTCAAAAGTCTCTCCATTATTTGAGTCTACTGAATCATTGTATATTGCATGAAGATGCTTTACAATAAAAAGCCCATACCAATGTGCAATATGTTTGTGATAACTTGTAAATTCAATTATATGTTTCCAAACCATACGGGCAAGAATAAACCACGAACTGTGTAAATATGTCTGTTACAGAAATGCAGTAACTTTGGGCGCGGGGACTGTAAGAGGGGATACATAGCTTTTTGGTTGTGGAACATTGGATCATAAACATGATGTAACACATTCTCGTGAATACAGTGTGTTACCCGGAAGATGTTCAGCACCATATTTGATTATTATTTCAAAATAATCAATGTTATTTTGAAAATAAGGATTCTGTACCAGCTCCCATGGCTCAGTGGTCACTGCACTAGTCTTGCACTCGGGAGACCCAGGTTCGAATCCTGGCAAGGGCAAACATTTGTTACAGTGGTTTGGATGCAATCGGGGCCCACTCAGCCTCGTGAGGATATTGAGAAAATTTCTGCAGGAGACTTCCTACCTTACCAATATTGTTGGGCACCTCTCTATCTAATATTGAAACTGATTGAAATGTGGTTTTGCATTCCCATGCACCTCGTAAATATTTAGAATGCGACTACTATATTGATTTAGACTGTGTATAGCTTGCTTCCTTTTTTTATTCTTCAACATTAACCTGTTTGAAATTTTCTGCAGGAGACTTCCTACTTTACCAATATTGTTGGGCACCTCTCTATCTAATATTGAAACTGATTGAAATGTGGTTTTGCAATTCCCATGCACCTCGTAAATATTTAGAATGCGACTACTATATTGATTTAGACTGTGTATAGCTTGCTTCCTTTTTTTTATTCTTCAACATTACCCTGTTTGAAATTTTCTGCAGGAGACTTCCTACTTTACCAATATTGTTGGGCACCTCTCTATCTAATATTGAAACTGATTGAAATGTGGTTTTGCAATTCCCATGCACCTCGTAAATATTTAGAATGCGAGTACTATATTGATTTAGACTGTGTATAGCTTGCTTCCTTTTTTTTATTCTTCAACATTACCCTGTTTGAAATTTTCTGCAGGAGACTTCCTACTTTACCAATATTGTTGGGCACCTCTCTATCTAATATTGAAACTGATTGAAATGTGGTTTTGCAATTCCCATGCACCTCGTAAATATTTAGAATGCGAGTACTATATTGATTTAGACTGTGTACAGCCTGCTTCCTTTTTTTTATTCTTCAACATTACCCTGTTTGAAATTTTCTACAGGAGACTTCCTACTTTACCAATATTGTTGCGCACCTCTCTATCTAATATTGAAACTGATTGAAATGTGGTTTTGCAATTCCCATGCACCTCGTAAATATTTAGAATGCGAGTACTATATTGATTTAGACTCTGTACAGCTTGCTTCCTCTTCATTCACTTCAGGGAGTTTAGAACTTTAAAGTAATTGACCGAACGAAGTGAGGTTCAAGTTTTATCACCCGATTTTTTTTTTTTTTTTTTTTTTTTTGTCTTTTGGTACTAAATANTTTTTTTTTTTTTTTTTTTTTTTTTTTTTTGTCTTTTGGTACTCAATAACTCTCGAACGCCTTATCCGATTTTGATGAAATTTTGTATGGACATTTAATATACCTATCAGTTAATATAACCTAAATATTTATTGGCGATTGCGGGGTAGTAATGTGTCATAAGTTATAGAAACCTCTGGAACAAAAATAATTAAAAATAACAATTAAATCCATAAAATTAAGTGATTTCATTTTGGATCTTTTGGCTACCCGAAGCAAAAGGTAGTTATTTTAAGTGAGTGAGGCCTACAGTTGTTCACAGTACTGCTATTATTATAGGTATTGACTCCATTTATAGTCATAGTCAGGTTCAACATAAATTAAGAACAAAAAATAAATAAATATGTACCCTGATGTTTGAAATGCATTTGTCGCATTGGGGATTTTTTTCATTTCTGTGGGGACATTTTTTCTTCTACAAACATGACAAAGTTTTCCCATCTTTGTTTTGTTCGAAATCATCAATATTTCTTGCAACTCATTGATTAAGGCTCGAAATCTCAATTTGATTAGGGCTCGAAATCTAAATTTGATTAAGGCTGAAAATCTCAATTTGATTAAAAGGCTCGAAATCTCAATTTGATTTGGGCTCAAAATCTCAATTTGATTAAAGCTCAAAATCTCAATTTAATTAGGTCTCGAAATCTCACGTATGATTGTGCGGTTCCGATACGCCATACTAACAGAATGGAATGGACTCTAGCCAACTCCCATTGCACGTTTTAAACCATCAAATTCAAGGTGTCTCACACTTTTGAAACCTCTGTCAGGGTTTTGAATTCAAGGAGTAAGCTGATATATTAGTTGAACTCTATTGTTTTCAATTAATATTAATTATCAATAAAAGATATTTTGGTAGAATTGTGCTGGGTCAATGGTTGATTGATCTTGGTGATGTGTTCAAATAGATATAATCATATCACGCTAGAACGCACGCTTCATAGATAAAGAAATCTTCAAGCACACATCATCTCAGATTCTTTCATTCAGAATAATCCTCAAGTTGAGTACTAGTTTTTGTTTTTAATTAACATTGAGTCATTGGAAACAAATTTTGTTCCTATGTATGAATGTTTATTTCCTATCTTCAGTAGTTAGTAAAAAAAATGCACACCTGACGTTCCTTCAGTTCCAGATTAACAAAACCTACTTTTCTACAAACGCTGTTGCTTTAAATCAACAAACAAACAAACAAAAAATACAATGAGCAACAAGAACATTTTTTTCTTGCGAAAAAGAAATCTTTTACAAACAAAGAAGTCAATACAAAACAAAAAATAGTTTTTAAATTAATTGTTTAATTTTAAAAACAAAAGGCGAAAAAAAAGACACATCCATCAAATGAGGGTGACATGCATTATAACAATTGGTGCAGGGTTTAAATTTAGAGGATTTATTTAAAAAAAAATTCTCTCTCAAGTATGAAAGATATATTCACCTCAAGTGATGCTACTCTGAATCATGCGGTCATTGAAGTTTGTGATGACGTGATGACTCGCTGAGAAACTTTTGATTGAATTACAGCAATAATACTTGTGATTTCCTCTTTTTTGCTTGAATTACGGCAAATTCTTGTGAATTCTTCTTTTTTGCTTGAATTACGCAATAATTCTTGTCAATTCTTCTTTTTTGCTTGAATTGCGCCAATAATTCTTGTGAATTCTCCTTTTTTGCTTGAATTATGGCAATAATTCTTGTGAATTCTTCTTTTTGCTTGAATTACGGCAATAATTCTTGTGAATTCTTCCTTTTGCTTGAATTACGGCAATAATTCTTGTGAATTCTTATTTTAACTCTGAGATTCTTCGTGCTTTGTTAACATAAACTTTCGACTTCTAGAAACCTAAAGGAATGGGGTGATATCGAAGGATCGTGCTTGATATTCTTGATTTTCACGCTATGGTATGATGCTTCTACACTGAATTGCTGAATTCCGTCACACACACACACACACACACACACACACACGGGGACCAAAGGCTGATGAAACTTGAGATTTAGTTCCTGGAGAGGTTTTGACACTGAAAACTCGACATCGAAAATTTTAGACCATTACAATACTTTCCTTCTTACAGGATAAAAAAAGTAAAAATGCACATCTGATCTAAGACCTTTCCTTTAGCCCAAAATTACCATGCCCTGTAAACAAATGCTCGATTAATTGAACAACGGAACAATATAATACAAAGAGCAACAAGAACATTTGTTACAGTGATAAAAGAAATCTTTTAAAAACAAAAAGTCAAAACAAAACAAAAAATAGTTTTTTAATTAATTGTTTAATTTTGAAAACAAAGGGCGAAGAAAAAAGAGACACATCTATCAAATGTGGAGTGAGGGGTGACGTGCTAAAAAAATAAACAAGGGTGTATAGACAGGCTGTTTCGCCCGTGCTTCGCTACGATTCGTATATTGCTATCTTTGTTTTTCAAGGACAATGTAAATTGGAGAGGGGAAGGATTTAAAGAAAACCCAAGATTTAAACGTTTCACCAGGCGCATTTTCTAAATTTTCTAAATTTTATTTTACCCGTTCCCGGTTTCGAACTCGTAATTTTGGAATGGCCGGCCATACCTTTGCAGAAAATGTCCTAAAATAAGGACTAAAGGGCCACCTAAAACTTTCTCGCTTTGAGTTGATATGTTGTCGCGACAAATTTTAAGATATCGGACCGTAACTGTCCGATTTTGGTGAAGAAATTAAAAATTTGGCCGTAACTCGAAAACGGCTTGACATATATTAATTCTCGTGATTTTGGGGGGTCCATTTCCATCATTTTTTTGCTACCTGCTACTGTTTGGGCTGTGGTATTGTAACAGACAACCCCTCATACATACACACAAATTTCTGATTTATATATTAAGAAGATTAGAAACATTGCTACACATATGTCTGATTAATTTTCCAACCAGCCTGGCTCCTATTTTCTTCAACTTCTTGTAATACTCTTTCTTTTGATGTCTTTTCTGTCCATGATGTTCTTGTTAATTTTCGTCACATCCACATCTCCGCCGCTTTCAATGTCTGCCATTAATAGTTTTCTAGGGTCCATGTTTCGCATATAAGGCAGGATATCAACTTGTACATTAATGTACATATTGCAAAATGATTTTTTCTATAAATAAAATTTTGTGATCTTCATATTTTTTCATGTTTATGAACCACCTCTGTATAACTGTTGCAGTGTTTGGATTTTGTGGAAAACAGGTACAGTCTTTACAATGTTTGTGTTTCTTTGTTTCTGAATTTCTAAATTTGGTGTTGAACAATACAACTGACGAATTGTATTGTTTTAAAATGATGACAATAATTTGGAAGGGTACAGTGTACCTTTTGTTTTTTATAATAATTATTAGAATTTTCAATAATAAGGGCTGTTGTATATACAGGGTGAGTCATTTTAAAGGGTATAGTTAAATATCTCGGAAATCCATTTTCTTCTAAATAGTATTAAAAAAGAAATATTTTTTGCTCAATTTTTTTTTTTTTTTCCTTATATCGAACGCTTTCCGAGATATAAGGATTTTTTTTTTTAAATTTTAAATAAAATTAAAAAAAATTTAAATTCTTTTAAATAAAAAGAATTTAAAAAACTAGTATGTTCTTTAAAATGACTCACCCTGTAGAGTAGAAGATATATGTTGAAGGCATTAAGAGCATCTAGATCTCAAGTTAATAGTGGAATTTGTGGAAATTAAGAATTAAAGAACCGTCAACTACCTATGTGCATTAGTTTAGTACGTATTGTGTTTTTTAATTAACTTGATTTTAATTTTTGGAGCGACAACTAGGCTCACTAGTAGTTCTGTAAATAGTATAGTATTTCTGTGATCTATATACCTTACTAAAATGACCACCATGATGGCCCGTATGGCCCAATAGAGCTCAATATCAGAATCAGGACAAGCTTTCGAAAATTATCGTCGTACAAAAAGATAGACTAAAAAAATCATGGAGGCCTTCAATTTGTCCGCTCAATAATCGATGTCTGTTCCAAAGTTTCATTATTGAAAATAATTAACCAAAATTTGTGATAATTTACCAAATAAAGTGAGGTTTAGTTTTTAAAAATTATAAATGTATAATTCTTTGAGTTATTATGTCACAATTTTTGTGGACATCATAGCATTATAAGGTACTCTCAACTATTACACCAATATCACGAAGCTTAGCATTAAGCTACAGTTTAACAATTTCCTTATAATGTCACCACTTGTCGCTATTACCATAGCTTCCCAATAGTCCTTAGGAGGCTGAGTTACCCCCAATCACATCCAGACCAAGTGGAGAATTTGAAAAAAAAACTTTATCAAATGTGTGCAATCCAAGTGTGATGCGCACTCCGCCACGGAGACGTCTAGTTTTAACCAGAGATGTTTACTGTCTTTTGTATGACGATAACTCTTGAAAGCCTTATCCGAATTTGATGTAAATTTGGTATGGATATACTCATTGTATTCGCAGAAATTGTTTTTGGACCATTTTTGGCCACCCAGAGACTACTTCTGGGCATTTTAAGTGAGTTACTGGAAAACTAGTATTAAAATACGTATTTTCTGTTGCTGTAAACTTATGTATTTCTCATATTTTTTGTCATTTTTGTTTCTTCCATACGTTGTACATCTTATTCGTTGGGATGCTCTTGATTATAAGTATGAAGTATCTTCCTCCGTTTTACATAGTCCCCCACAAAATGTTTACGAAGAAGCATTGTGAAATACTTTGAACAGATGTTGTTAAATATTAGGTAGGTACTCTGAGCTTAACATTCCTGCAGTCAATAAATTATAAAAAATAATAAATACCCTCATATTAAAAGTTGGCAGCATTGAAATCAGAAATAGGAATGGGAACCGACGGGAGCTTTGGAATAAATGATACTTTGGCACGGCATGCTGTCAAAAACACTGACGACAAAATCACGACATCAACACAATGTTTTGGAACATGGAAAAAAACGCCACTTTTGTTGTGTTTATGTTTGTTGTTTTTTCATCACTGCGTGCAAAAATTTTGAAAAATAATTTTTTTTTTAAGAGTTGTCCCCCCGTCCTAAGCAAGTTGTTCACTGCTTCTTTAACCAAAGTTTAACATGGCATCCTTTTTTTCTTCTCTTTTACCACGGTAAATCTCAAAACCCTTTGGAATAATAATTCCATATACAAATTGAAATTTTCCAATGTCTCCTCGATTTGCTGGCCGGTTTTCATTACCGTAAAATAGGAATTGAGATGTACCACTTTGGAATTAGTGAAATTCGATACAAAGGTGTCTCGCAGTACAAAAAATAGTATCCTTGAGTACAATATTGAATTTTCGTGCTCACTCTGAAGGTCGGTTCCACCAAAATGTCTAAATTGTTGTTAAATTTCGTAAGCGCAGCAAAGGAAGGGTGAACAACAAGTTCTATATATAACAAAGAAAGTATATGTATTTGTATTGGGTCGAAATTTTTTATATCAAGTTTTCAATTTCATACACGTTTTGAGGTCCTCAGAGCCCAAATCTCGAATTTCAACCATTGGCCCGTGCGTATGTCTAACTGTTCGTTGGGGAATTTGTTCAATTCCAAAGATTCATTATTTAACCATTATTATTCTCAATTTTTTAGCATTTTCGGCGGATGAACAGATATTCTTATTCAACTTTCGGATTCTGCGTACTTTTAAAGGAATTTGGTTGATACCATAGATTCATTATTGAATCAAATAAACCAAAACGTTGACCAGACACAGAAATGAATCACCTTGTTGAATATAATAAACAAAGACCAGACCACGACGTCGTTATGCTAATTAAACGTGAGTTATATTCTCTGCCAATAGAATCTACATTTGCATAGACCGGTCCCAAACAAACATTCTAAGTTGACTTGGGTACACCAACATGTCGTTCCCTTCTCTGTTTGGTCATTGTGATGTCTCTTAATACGATAGACGATCTTTAGCATGAAAACAAAAGGGTGGTTTAGAAAATAAAGTTCAACATACATTCTAAGTTGACTTGGGTACACAAACATGTCGTTCCCTTCTCTGTTGGTCATTGTGATGTCTCTTAATACGATAGACGATCTTTAGCATCAAAACAAAAGGGTGGTTTAGAAAATAAAGTTCAACAGACTTGTTGAATAATACTGGTAGTTGCCTGAATACCCACCATGAGGGTCTGGGTGGACAAATGGGGTCCAAAACTAAGCAATCAATTCTATGAATATGAACAATGTGCGATACCAAATATTATCAAAATCGGATAAGGCCTTCAATTTTTTTTTTTTTTTTTTTATGAACATATTTTCTTTATTTATATATTCGGTTACATAATTCAAATATAAAATATTGAAAATAAAATAAAGAAATATGGTACCCCACTTGAAAACTCATTTATAGATATACATGAGATTGTGTTAAGTGGAGTTATTGTGGTATGAAACGACTGACAGGAAAACAAAGGAAAAGCTAGTCATTTAGACAAGCAGTCAAGATTAAAGAAAAATCGTGGAGTTAAAATAGACTAACTTTGTTCATTCAATTAGTGAAGCAGGTAATAAGATGCAAATCAATTGGTAAGACTGAAATCATGGGAATTGAAAAAATGGAAGTAAGAATTAGATTGATATTAAATGAATTGATTGAGAACTAATTGGAACAATTTGACGAATTCAGATATTTAAAGAGAAGCTTAGAAATAAAGAAATTAATGAAGAAAAGAAGAAACAAGATGAGTATGAGTATGGAAAAGGCAGCATTTGTAAATGTTTGACAGAAACAAGAAAACAGACGTTGAAGGAAAAGTTGGGGAGTCAAATTTTAACTTCACTTTGTCAATCAGTCAATTAGTAAAGCAGACCGGAATAAGATATAACTTTTGGTTCGAATCGGAATTGGAAGAAAGATGTACTCGTAGATATTGGATGGAGATTGAAGCCGACTTGGAGCAAGAAGTTGTGCTCAAATATTTCAAAGGAATCTTTTACAGAAGAAATAGGAAACAAGATAATGTAGTAAAGGCAGCATTGGTAAAAGTTCAACGCCTACTAACAGGAAGAAAAATGAATTCTATTGAAGTTAAGGAAGAAAATCTCGAAATACTTGTTCCACCCAGTAGATTCAACCGATGACAGGAAGAACAATGACTTCCATTGAAGTTAAGGAAGAAAATCTCGAAATACTTGTTCCACCTGGTAGATTCAACTGATGACAGGAAAAACAATGACTTCCATTGAAGTTCAGGAAGAAAATCTCGAAATATTTGTTCCACCCAGTAGATTCAACTAACACGAAGAACAATGACTTCAATTGAAGTTAAGGAAGAAAATCTCGAAGTGCTTGTTCCACCCAGTATAGATTCAATGCAAATGTCTCGCTCGTTTTTTTTATTTTGCAATTTACTTTTTTTATATCCTCGTATACATTGTTAAAACTTTCCGTCGTTTTCTTTTTGTTTTTATCTTCATCATCTACTTCTTTGCACATTCTTCTTTGGTTCTGTTAATCCTTTATGTCTTCTCTTTTCTATCTTTACCATTCCTTGCATATACAAGGTGGTCTATTTTAATTTACGCCTTCTATATATTTCCGAAACTGTTCGGAATACAAAAAGAAATGTATTCTGACTAAAATGTCACGATGTCAACGGAACACACAAGTATTTTGATAACCTTCGGTAGATCTGTGAAGTTTGTTCCACCAAGGTCATCGTCAAACATACCCTATGAATAAATCTACTTCCACTTGACAATGAGTAAGGGATAGATTGATCGAAAACTCAGCATATTTATTTTTGTGTGTGTTATTGTCCCCTTACAATCGGAAAACACAAGCTCATCAGATCGTCAAAGAAATACAGCAACATGTTTTGATACTGCCATCAGCAGACCAGAGCAACTTGACAGGAAGTATTTAAAAAAAAAAAAATGACATTTCGTTTAAAGTTGTGATAGTATTTACATCGTTCTATCATAGTAGCCATTAATCTTAAATTATTATTTTTAAGTTTTAATTAAAATTCATTCCGTTCAGTCATCTACATAATTAATTATTCCTATGATAATTAGTATATTATTATTCATTATGTCGACCTTTTCTTTTGGTTTATTATTTTCAATAATGAAACTTTGGAATCGTCACGAAAAAAAAATCCCCCCCCCCCTCAAAATTTGATATTATACGTTTTTAATTCCAAGTGCTGCGTCCACTAGTTAGGACCATTGCACACTTAATTAATACCATTAACTCACCTTGTATATTGTGTTGTGTGTTGTTCAGATCTTCTAAGATATTGTCAATGTTCGTTGTCTTAGATATTTTTTTCTTCTTCTCTGCTTATTTCCTTTCATTATTTCAAAGTAGATTTATTTAAATGATCTGCCAATTCTTCAGATGTTGTTCTGTCCAACTTCTATGTTGCCAATTTTAGTTCCAATTTATGTTTGAATTGTTCATTATGTTATTATAGGTGTTGTTTTCTTTAGACAATATCGATTCAGAGATTATTATATTTATTTTTGGTGATCTTTCAATAGGACTCAGGCTATCGTCATACTGTCTTCTATCTCGATACTGTCTTCTATCTTGAGATATATTGTAAGCATCTGGGATAAGAGATAGTAGGATATAGACTTGAGAAAACATTACTTCTTTTAAAATGCTGAGTCATAGCTCGGTCCTTATCGGCCCAAGTCGTGTTCTTATCATTTAAGATATGTGTTAATATTTATTTTATTGAGAAAGAAAATAAGAAGCCTTTTAGCCTTTTTAACGAAATTAAAAAGAAAAGTAAAATAAGTAATAAACGAGAGTAAATAAAAAGGGGGAAACACTATTTTGGAGAGCGGTGGGGGACCGGCAGTAGGCAGAATGAATTCAATGTACCAGAAAGGGGGTTATATGAGAAACGTGCTGGGACGAAATGGGGTTGGGGCAAACGGGGAAAAAGTCGAAACGAATAAAAAGACATTGTAATGTGATATAGGGAATGGGGGATATTTGCTCGAGTAGCTTCGCGTTGGATCTATCAAAGTCTACCTCGAGTTTGGCAATCTCATATGAGCGGACTCAATTGGCTCTAAAAATGTTTAATAAAAGGATTAAAAATTTGTTGCCGGTGCGAGATTTTTTTGCCATTTAACTTTAAAACTATCGCTCATTGAACACGTTCCCCTATAGAAACTAAACTCTTTAAAATAAATACAATCGCGTACAAAATTAGGCTGAACTATTGCGCCATAAAATACCCTCCTCCCCTCTGGGCTATCCAGAAGTTCTAGAGAACAATCCTAATATTAGGAGAATCTAGAATGAATGAAATAGTGAGGGTTCCAGTAGTTGGTTCTCCCTCTGGTTACTACTGTGAATCAAAGACCTGAATGTTCACAGAAACTTTATTTAATAAACAATGAAAAAAATATAGTTTATACGACTCCTAGCTCTTCTAGCGCGGTTACGTTTACTCCAAAATGTAGGAAATTCCTTCAGTTCCTCTTTCTCATATTTCGTCTTCTTATATTTCTTCTTCCATGTTATACGTCTCCTAGATCTTCTAGCGCGGTTACGTTTACTCCAAAATGTAGGAAGCATTGCGTTACTGTCATTGCTATGATTTCCTTCAGTTTCTCTTTCTCATATTTCGTCTTGTTATATTTCTTCTTCCATCTTTCTGATATCACAAAACAAAATGATAAATGACATCTTTTCTCTCATAATCACATTAACGTTCTTCTTTTTCTTCGCCTCTTCCGTCATTTCTCTTTCCATAATATCATCTTCAGTCCTGTCTCCTTCATCTCCTTGTCTAAGTTTATGTCTGGGTCCTCAGTAAGTATAGTTTTCTGTACATTCACCCCCTCCACTTTGTCTATCTTTATGATATTTTCTTTGACTATTTATGTTCTTGTATTTTCTTATATTGTTCTCTCTCTCTTACTTTCACTCTATCACATATAAACACAAACTTCTATACAAACCTCAAGAGACAAAAGCCAAAAAGACATTTTTTTGTTTGTTTGTTTTTTCAATTTTTAAAAGCTATTTTTACATTAAGAATGGATTTTTACATCAAGACGTTCTTTGTTTATGTTTTCATTGGTATTACACTTCGTTCCTACTTCACGATTTATTTAAAAAAATTAATTTGTCATCAGTCTTCTGCGTGACGATTGACAATTGTGTGATGGGAAAATCTCCATTTATTTCTGTTTTATTATGTCACAATATTGTTGCGAGCATCATATAGTGTATTATTAATTTCTTTGTTTATGTTTTCATTGGTATTACACTTTGTTCCTACTTCACGATTTATTTTAAAAAAACGTTCATTTGTCATCAGTCTTCTACGTGACGATTGACAAATGTGCGATGGGAAAATCTCCATATAATTACACATGCCACTGGATCATCTAACGATTTTTTTGACGTAACGATTTCCGAGGACAAGACGCTATGTCAGAATTTAATATGACGATTTTTTTTATCTTAGACCTTAGACAGAAAAAAGTTCGTGCTTGGAACACTCTAATTTAATTATGCCACACGACAAAACTTAGAGCTTCTTATTTGTTTTATATTATGTCACATTATTGTTGTGAGTGCTTAATTTTATAAAGAGATTGAAAAAGAATCTATTATTAATTCATTTAAGTAGAAAATATGGTACCAGACAGATAGTGTTATTTATTTTCTGAGCAACTTACAAACTTAAAATGTGGTTTATTATAATTTAAAAAGTCTCTTTAAACGTTTGAGGGGTGGAAAATTAATTAATTCACTTTAATTTTAATTTATTTTGTCTGAATGAATTTTTTAATATAGGAATATCTTTTGATACTTAATATTGTGTTTTATGAAGGAAAGATTTTTTTGAGTTTTAATTTTCGTCAATTGAATTTTTCAATTTAAAGAGAAAAGATATTTACTTTATCTTCTTTTTCTCTAAAGCGAAAAAGTCAATCAACGAAAATTAAAACTAAAAAAAATATGAAATTCTTTCATAAAACAAAATGACTGAATGAATTAATTGGAGGAAACTGAGTTCTGTGTTACGTGACAAGAAAATTATTGAAAGAATGATAGGGGATTGTACTAGAGAGTGGTGAGACCAGCATGAATGCAGATCAGTTGAGAGACCTGAGCGATAACAAAATCAACGGAGAGACTGTTGAAAATGAAATGAGATTGATAATTTTGTGTTGGATGTGTGAGTTTACAAGGAAGGGAGAAAGAAATGAGAAGATTGGGGGATAAAATCAAGAATAATAAATTGAGGTGGTTTGGGCATATACGGAGAAGAGATGAGAATAATGTGGAGACTTTAGCAATAGAGGGAAGAAGAAAAAGATGACGAGGAAGGTAACACCGACCCCAAATAAAATTTGGAAAAAGGTGCAGTGAAAGAAGATATAATTGGGAAATCATTTGTGTTTGAGCTAATGGATTGTCGCAATGCATTTCCCTAACTTGTATGTTTCTCTTTAATTTGACCAACAGCCTCCTGGTTACGAATCCGTCTCTCTTAATACTGTGAGTTACCGAAGCTATTTTTTCACTTATATTTATCTTCCCGAGTTTTTGAGTTCATTACTATATAAAGGCAAGCCCCGTCAAAGTTGCTCTCAATCGTGAATTTCAACTTTCTTTATTGTGATCCTGATCGCTGAGCGAGCATGTTCAATGAGCCTTGGTGTGCACGTCTGCGATGTGTTGGGAAGATAGCAATGCATTTGAAATCTTGTTTTGCTCTCCCTTTCAAACTTGATATAAGACAGCGTTATTGGCACGTTGAATACACCAGTTAGGCATCGTCCAGTGCGGTTAATACTAGGTTCGAATCCTTGTGATTTTTTTTTATTCCCGGCTGAATCAGGCTGGGTAAGGTCAAATTGGGTGGTTGCTTTGTAAGTACCTAGCGAATGGAGGCTATAATCCCCAGCTCGAAAGATCTTATATTTAAGAGACATTGCAACAACGACAAAAATCTACCTCCTACAGAAATGCGACAAACCTAACCTGGAATTTCAGGAATTGTTGAAAGTTACGGAAAAGTATCCTTAAAGAGTTTTATTCTCCTCCTANGTGACCAGACTTGGGAGAAGAGCGTCTGTGCAATCTGATGGTGCATTTCAATAATACAGGCAGAGTGAGAGAGAGAGGGCAGACCAGTGACCAGACTTGGGAAGAGAGCGTCTGTGCAATCTGATGGTGCATTTCAATAATACAGGGAGAGTGATAGAGAGAGGGCAGACCAGTGACCAGACTTGGGAAGAGAGCGTCTGTGCAATCTGATGGTGCATTTCAATAATACAGGGAGATTCTAAATTAAATCATACTTACTTCCTCGGCTGAAATTATGAATAATATTCATTTGCAGCTCGAACTTTGATGAAATTTTATTTGAACACTCATTTTATTAATAGAATTAGCGGATTAGTTTTTGGGCCACCAAAGAGTGGCCATTTATGTAAGGCCATTTTTATTAATGAAAATACTTTGCACGTGACCTATAATATTTTTAAAAAAAAAAACAAGACAACAACATCAGCAGCAGCAACAACAACAACAGCAGCAACAAAAACAACAACAACGACATCATCAACAACATCAACAAAATCAAGAACAACANTTACTTTATCGACCCCCCCCCCCCCCCCCCATGAAAAAAAATCTTGGTTACGGCCCTGAATTTATGTACTGAGTGATCTCTATATTCTGTGTAATACATAGAAGAAATAAACCGCAAACTGTGTACTCAATTGCATACAAAAGTTTTGAAGCACAATACGACACCGAACAGAACCAAATTTCATCCAAATACCAAATTTCTTTGGAAAAGAAATTACCAGAAAAACGCCTCAGCGATATGCTGATTTTGGTTTTACTTATTTCTATATACATATAAACAAGTGGAACAATCGAGTATAAAAGGCATTTAAATTGTTTTGTATTGTCACTAGTCACTAGATAAGTATATCTACCTTTGTAATTATTTAAAACCAAATAAAGGCTTATTATTATACCAAATTTCATCCAAATCGATCAAAGCTAAGTGACAAAAGTGCATATCCGGCGCGGAGAACAGTGGACAATCGGATATTTTCTTCATCATTTGAACAAAAGATACGTAGTCATTTTTTTTTACAATGAATTACCCTGTATAAATAGATATACGTACCCAATTTATTTCAGAGCACCACCACATACGAACAAAAGCATCTCAACAGAGAGAGAGGGTGTATCGGCGTTAGTACTAAAATTTCAAAATTTCCGCATTGACTATTATAATTGATTTAGCGCGATGTCTCTGTTTAACAGTGCGATTTTTGACAGGTTGAAAAATTGAATATGGTGTCCCCTACAGACTACTATTTTAAGCTATTGTTTGTCACTCAGTCAAAATGTACTCCACACAGCTTATTGCCAAATTTTATATGTAACCAGCAGGCTACGTCTGTTTGGCTTAGAGGCGTATCCGTTGCCGTGCTAATAGTGTTTTATGTTTTTCCTGACAAAATTGGCCGCAACTCGAAGTGGGTTCGACATTTTTGAATTCTAATTATTTTTCTTATAAGGTTATCAATTTTTCGACATCTTTTACTTTTTGGGTCCATTGGACAAACCGGGGCATCTTGGTGACCATTTTATCTGAGTGAGGTCTACGGTTCTCAGAATTACTAATAAATGTATAGTTTCTTTCTGTTATAATGTCGCAATATTTGTGAGCTTCACAGTATTACAAGATATTCTCAACAATCATTCCCAATATCACTATAAGACTAAGCTACACTTTAACAATTTCCTTATAGTGCTACCATTTGTCGCTATTACCATAACTACTCAATTGTCCTCAGGAGGCTGAGTTACCACCCCAAATACAACGAGACAAATTAGAAAATTAAAAAAAAATCTTATCAAATTTTCGACCCGAAGGAATCGAACCAGGAACCCGCTAGTTAAAAGCCGAGTGTGATGCACACTCTGCCACGGAGTCCTCCAGAATTACTAGTATCTCTTACCGTTTCGGCTTTGTAATTCTACCACCAAAAAGCGTCTTTTTGGTGATCCAGTCGCTTCCCATCTAATAAATTTTGATTTTGCCCTGTCAGGAATCTGGTGTTCAAAATTTAAAGTTTCTACGTTTTATCATTGTGTAGCTACATTGATTGGTTATCAGTGAGTCAGTATACCAACTAGTTGTTCCGAAGTATAGATTAGATTTTGATTCTTGGGTAACAATGCATGCACCTCTGTGTACTGCATTATTTTCCTTTTTTGCTGCAGTTTGCACTAACTTGAATACTTTGTGCATTAAAGAAATGCAACGAATACAAAGAAGAAGAAAAAAGGAATCGAAGTTGTTATCGCACCTCTTATTATAATGATGCAGTTGTATGCAGTTTTTTTTAATGTGGAAAAAATGCATTTTTTATTATTTTCTCTCTTAAGGGTTGTCATACGGAGTGCTGGGTACAGTAAAGTGTTAAAGTAAATCTTCATGTACAACGTACATTGTACATCTTGTATGTGGGTACTTTTTTTTTAACAAACTATTTTTTTATTTTAATGAAACAGAAAAAGAAAAGATAATACGACAATCAAAGTAAACAAATTTTAAAAATATCAATGTTCTATGTTAAAATGTTGTATTGTTAAAATGTCTTTCGGGGGGGGGGGGGANTTTCAGGGGGAAAATTTTCCCCAGGCCTGGACTTCTGAAGGACGTGTAAATTATTAAATATTTGTCTTCTAAGTGTTACATTTTTATTATTTGGTTTAACGTCTCTTTAAAATGGCCATGGTCAGATAATTCGGTTTTCATGCAATTTCTTTAAATTTGTGATTAAACTGTGGACTATGCATTTTGTAGTAAACTTATTATTTGTCTAGTTAGCAGAGTTTTTTCATCGAGAATAGACCCGGTATAGTAATAATGCGTAGATTACTGGAAATCGAGATTCTTGGAATGCTGATTGTAAAACAGCAATTGATTTGCTGATCTCATTCTCGGTATCAGGTGCTGTTTGGTGCTGATCATATCCATTGGATACACATTTCTACTGAGGTGTTCAGTATCGTAGGAAGAAATTAACTTTCGGAATGATCTCAAACATATCGTGGAGTTAGCGGTCTCAATATTAGCTCTATTCATGCGAAATTAAAATCCTATATATCATTCATCCTATATATCCTCTACAAGCACCATCGAAGTTGTGATTGTTGAAAGCTCCATCACAAATCGGAAAATCGAGCGTACTCGTAGCATGAATTCGAATCGAAATACATACATTTGGACATTTTTCCTTCAGGTACGGTTTTGGAGAGGCAGAGAGAAAAAAAAGGGGGGGTATTTAAACTCCAAATGAGACCGTTATGCAAAAAAGCGAGCGAACAGATGTTTGTTTACCATTATATTTCTACATACCGCCCTTGAAATTTAACTAGTGGTTTGGTTTTGTGAACTTTGGACCTCATTCCCTTAACTTGCCTGATATAAATCCCCGCGTGTGGCCCAATATAAGGCGAAAAACTAATTTTCTATTTTTTTACCAAATTTGATCAGAATCGGATATAGCCTTTAGGAAAACTAGACAATTCTTTTGGTCATAAATATCATATTTTCTAATGGATTCATTCAGCATGATTACCATGTATATCTCTTAAAAAAAATCCCTCATGTTTGTTTGAAAATCTCTGCTTCAGCAAGTTGACTGAATTTGCTGATTGAACAAATAACTTCACTGAACAAACAAATTTCAAGGGATTTGTTTTTTGTTTACAACTCTCGTTACGTGTAATACGTGTTGCCGAGGTGAATGTGCTGATGCAGTTTTGAAAATTAAAAATATTTGCTGATCACATCTGATGTTCTTTTGCTTCCTCACTACCGAAAAACGTAGGGAAGCTTTGTGCATTGTCCTCATTCAGAACTACTAGTTTGGATTCCAAGTACTATACCATAACGTATAGAACAGAAAGTGAGAAATCTTGCTCAATACCCATGAGACGGAGGGTCGGTGTAGCTAGTATTAATTGAGCGGCTTGGAGTCTCGAAAAACAATTTTGAGTTGAGTTCACAACTTTAGAACCACATCATCAGCTTTAAGCTGTATGGGACTACCCATACAGCCAATCGTTCTCGTGAGATTCCGCAGGACATGTTCCCCGGTCGCCGAATTTGACTCCCTGTGACTTCTTCCTGTGAGGTTACCTCGAGACTGAGGTCTTCAAACAAATCCCCTAGGACCCTTGAAGAGTTAAAGGCCGCAATTCTGAAATCAAGCAAATTGATGCGAGTATGCTGACGAGAGTCATGGAAAACTTCCGTGAAAGACTCCAATAGTGCATCACTCGCCCAGGGCGTCATTTGGACGACATTATTTACAAAACATAGATGGAAAAAAACTAGAATACACAAGCTTACAGAATACCAAATCATTTTTCAAATATCTCATTTTGTAATTATGTACCAGCTCTTTCAAATGTGGAAATACTAATTGCCGCACCCTTTATTCTGCTGATTGAGTGAGCACACCAAGCTCGTTATGGTTTCCTACTTGGTATTCATAATGTAATCATAACATGGGTAATGAAAATTATGTTCTTGTTTGTTGGTCTTAATGTTACCTTAGTGTGATGTGGCGCACTCTACCGGATGTGCATGTAACTGCATGAGCTTCCACACTTTCTGTTCAATTCTCTATGGTACTTCTGACGTTTAAAGTATTATCGAGTAATGAAAATAGGGATATAAAACTATTCAATAATGAAAATAGGGATATAAAACTAACTTTAGAGATAGGAGGTGATGAAATTAATTTTCTAGATCTAAACATTAACATAGCTAATAAAATTCTTAAAACTAAAATATACAGGAAACCAACCCACCCGGACACTATTATTCCCGAAGACTCTTTCAACCCTACAAAATATAAATCCTCCACTTTCAAAAACTACATCCACCGAGCTATAATGTGTACCACCTCTGAAAAAGATCTAAAGAATGAAATCAATATAATTAAGAACATTGCCAAAAATAATGGGTATAATCAAAACTACATAGAACAGCTGTATAAAAGAATAAAATTTAATATTAATAATAAAAACAATAATAACCCCAATATCAATGAAAAGAAATACACAGGCAGCATACCATTCATAGGATACGATACACACAAAATCATTAAAATATTCAAAAATCACAACATCGACATCACTATAAAAAATCAACCTACAGTCATTCAAACCATCAAAAACTCAGCTACGGAAACTAAAAACATCCTAAAAAACTCTGGGGTATATGAAGTCAGCTGTGGTCAATGCAATAAATCCTATATAGGTGAAACCGGTAGGAATTTCCAAACACGTTTTGCAGAACATCATAGTGACTTCATATACAACAGAGGGAAATCACAATATGCAAATCACTTCGACACCGAAAAACATACTTA
>CM022882.1:11236772-11258761 GCA_012654025.1 Pachypsylla venusta | reverse complement strand
AGATGTTAAGCCAAATTTAAAAAAAATGTATTTCTTTGAACTGTAGACTTCCCTTAGTTTGAATGCCCTTCCTCCGAAACATAAATAGATAGGTAGCCCAGCCAGTTAGACAGACCGCCAGAAAGATTATTCACTGTATCAATAGTATTTCTGTGAACTGTAGACTTCCCTTAGTTTAAATGCCCTTCCTCAGAAACATAAATAGATGGGTAGCCCAGCCAGTTAGACAGACCGCCAGAAAGATTATTCACTGTATCAATAGTATTTCTGTGAACTGTGGACTCCTCTCAGTTTGAATGATGCCCTTCCTCAGAAACTTAAATAGATAGGTAGCCCAGTCAGTTAGACAGACCGCCAGAAAGATTATATTTTGAACGTATGAGACACGTTGGGAATTTTGAACATATGAGACACGTTGGGAATTTTGAACATATGAGACACGTTGGGAATTTTGAACATATGAGACACGTTGGGAATTATGAACATATGAGACTCGTTGGGAATTTTGAACATATGAGACACGTTGGGAATTTTGAACATATGAGACACGTTGGGATTTTTGAACATATGAGACACGTTGGGAATTTCGAACATATGAGACACGTTGGGAATTATGAACATATGAGACACGTTGGGAATTTTGAACAAAATGAGCGGGGATCGTCGTACTTGTATCTTATTCCGGGCCTTCTCGATGGGATTTGTTCATAGGGAAATCGGTTATAGGTAGGATTATCAGACATCCAGCTGAGGCAGGACATGCCCTGTTTTTTGCATGTTTGTCCTGCCTGCTTTTGAAAATATTGGAAAAATTCCCTGATGTTGAATCACTTCTATAAAAATAACGTGCGCGGAGAATGTGGGTTGAGGTGATTTTCAGAGTGTAGAGCTCTGAAAAATATGGGCAGTAGTTGTAAGTTTATGACAACAATTTACAAAACACTGAATTGAAGTATTGTTCATATTCAATCATGGAAAATGTACAATCAGAACCAGCATCTATGGCACGTTGAATACACCAGTTTCCGTAAGATAACTGAAATTAAGCAACATCCAGCGAAGTTTTACCAAGTGGGTAACCACTTAGGTGTGACCCAACCCAAGCTGGGCAAGGTAAAACTCCCGTCTCGAATCATCAATAGATGTTAATGCTGGAGCTCTTCATATTGGAGCTTTTATGTTTTTACAGTATTGAATGGTTTCATTTCTTCTTCTGATTTTTTCATATTTTTTTATGATTATATCTTGTTTAAGTTTTGTTATTTACTTTTCTGGAAAATATTTGTTTGCTATTTTTTTAAGAATCTTATTGACCAAAATATAAACAGAACGATTCATTTATATATTGTATTGCTGTCATCGTCCATCTTGAATAAAATATGTTCAAAAATAATAATATGATCAGAAAATAATGATCAGTTGCAAGTTTTTGCAGTCAGTTTTGAGTGGCAACTTTAATTAAGAGACGTTAAGCCAAAAAATTTAGTACAATCACAATATTTAAAAATCAATAAATTATGTACTGAGTAATTTAATTCAATATGAGCGATGCAAATACCATCTTCTTTTTGTTCACTCTGTGCGACTAATCTTGCCGTAATATTTCATTTGTTTTACTTTCAAAACAAAGAACGCAGGAACAAAATTAATTCTGTATTTAATAAATTTAAATAAAAAAATAAATTATAAAATGTGTGTTTCCGGATTGAAAATGCTTCCTCAGAAACATAAATAGATAGGTAGCCCAGCCAGTTGGACAGACCGCCAGAAAGATTATTCACTGTATCAATAGAAATCATACCACGTTGAATACACCAGTTCCCGTCAGATCACTGAAGTTAAGCAACGTCGGGCGTGGTCAGTACTTGGATGGGTGACCGCTTGGGAATACCACGTATCGTTAGCTCATTTTTCCGTCCCAACCCAGGCTGGGTGAGGTCAATGTGGGTAGCTGGTTTGCAAGTTTCCAGCGAATGGAGGGTAAAACCCCCGTCTTCAATGACCAATAGATGTTAAGCCAAATTTTAAAAAAATGTATTTCTTTGAACTGTAGACTTCCCTTAGTTTGAATGCCCTTCCTCAGAAACATAAATAGATAGGTAGCCCCAATAGTATTTCGGTGAACTGTAGACTTTCCTTGGTTTAAATGTCCTCATTGAGAGCCCGGGCAGTGCAAGAGGGACTAATAATCAGCAAATTCTATGAAAATACTGAATGTCCAAATTAAGATTCTTCAAAGTCAGACAAGATGTTCGAGAGTTATCTTGCAATGAACGAACAATCTTTTAAAGAAAGAAAAACAATTCTTTACTTATTATAGGATAAGGAAAGTAAAACAAAACTCATTTTCGGAACTTCGTTCTTGGAGGGCGGATACCCATGCGCGGATATAGGGTAGGGCCCGGGGGGCACGTGCCCCCCAGTATTTTTAAGCTGGCGGTGTTTCTCAACTTTCATTACCTAATTAAGTAATTTTATTTTAAAAAAAATCACATGAATANATTCTCGGTAATTTTTCGTTATCTCCTTTAGTTTGCCCAGAAAAAAAAAATGCAAAAAGACCCGCTAAAAAACGTCATTTTTGACGGTAACTTGCTCCCACTTGAACTTTCATTTTTTTTCCTTTCTTATTACGTACCTTCATACTAAAAGGGATCTGTGTGCCAAGTTTCAAGTCTCTACGTTTAGCCATCGTGGAGCTACGTTGATTGTCAGTCAGTCAGTATACCAACTGGGCTTTGCGTTTTATAAGTATTGAAGATATACAAACTGATGCCCGCTACTGTATTTGTGTCTTTTCCGTGGCTTTTTTTCTGATTTTTTTTATATCCCAAGATACTAACCATGATATAGTGGGTTTTATACCTTCGTGAGGTTTTGAGTATGTTTTTGGAACGGCCCATTCTCGGTCACTCTGTGATATCTTCCACCGTTTGGACTGTATAATTTAGCGTTATGAAATGTCCTTTTATTCGAACGTATCAGTCATAACAATCTTCCACTTGAACTTTGCATTTTTTCCTTTTCTTATTTCTTAGGCATACCTACATTGCAAGGGGAATCTGTGGTTTACCACAGTGGTCGGTTCTATTCATCAGGACGTTCTCTGCCAGCCCTGATCCGTAAACCGTGATAATCCTATATTATTACAGACATTCATCCTCATCGCAGTTTGAAATTTATTCCAACAGTTTCTCATTTGTAACTTCCTACGCGTTCAAATATTTTGCATCACCCATCCCAGTTAAAAGTTGCAGAGTCACTTCTTGTTAACTCTTACTTAACAATATCAATTGGACATGTTAAGGCGTTAGGCCTTATTATGACGAACATTAGCCGTCAACTTTGGCCAATAAGTTGACACGTGAAGGCGTTAGGCCATATTATGATGAATATTAGACGTCAACTTTGGCCAATAGTAAGTTGACACTTTAAGGCGTTAGGTCAGATTATGACGAACATTGGTCTTCAACTTTGGCCAGTATTAAGTTGACAAGTTAAGGCGTGAGGCCATATTATAGCGAACATTTTGTCCTTCAAGTTGCTAGTTTAAAGTTGCAGAGTCACTTCTCCTCAACTCTTACTTAACACGATATATTAAGGCGTTAGGCCATATTATGACGAACAATAGCCGTCAAGTTGGTCAATAATAAGTTGACACGTTAAGGCGTTAGGGCAGATTATAGCGAAAAAAAAATGCTAGTTAAAAGTTGAAGTCACTTCTCTTTAACTCTTCCTTAACAATATCACTTTTCATATTCATGAGACTATTCCATGGGTCGGATATGAGATGTGTTCACCAATCAGAATGTCTTATCACAAAATCATTAACCCAGCTAAAAATATATGTTTCACCATAAAATAAAGATTTTTTTTTGGCATCTGACCCCATCGTCAATGAATTCCAAATCATTGCCCTTATCACAATTTGTTCACACAATTTCAAACCAAATCAAATAGAAATAAGGTGCATGAACCTGTACACCAAACAAAAGAGTCACACCAAAAACCCATATTATTAATTTGAAGGAGGTACTTTATTCTCTCTAACAAGTCTACTTAGTGTACTAGGGAACAGCTTAATCTCACCATAATCACAGCTGGAAACCTCTTCAGGTTCCTTGAGAATATCAAGTAGGGTGACAAGAAACAAATCTAAAAGCTATTGAAGAAAGAAAAGGAAAGGTGTCTTTTGTGACAGCAAAACAGATGGTGGAGGTGGAAGTGAGAGTAGGTAGTGAAAGTAGCAGTGGGTAGTGTGAGAAACTCAAAGGAAATTGTAATTCTACATAAGTAGAGACTTAAATAAGAGGCTAAAGTAGGCATAGGAAGGGAAATAATATTTAGGATCTTAAGAGATGCTTGAACCCAAGGAGGAATCATTTTTGAATTCTAAGGTTGTTAACATTTTGAGATTTCAAATTGCATACACTTGATGCAAAAATAAGGTACAAATCCCTCTTTTTTTTAAAAAAAAAATAGTCGTCAATGAGGAGCCCGTCAATTTCCGGCTAAGTGGGGAACCAAGATAGTGTGGATTTTATATTTTTCCGAAAGGTTTTTTGGGGGGAGGGGATCTGTTCCTGGTCCTCGACCTTCTTACCTTTTGGACTGTGTAATTGGACCACTGAAAAACATTCTTTTCGATTTTTTTCCTCCCTTTTTATTTCGCACCCATGAATATTGTAACAGGCAACATTGTTCCAAATTTGATATTTCTAGATTTAGCCATCACCGAGCTGTGTTGATCGATTATTTATTAAGTCAGCATACCAACTGGGTTTTTACTATCCTTATCCTATAAAAAGGAAAAGTATTGTAATGGGCTGAAATGTTCGATGTCGAGTTTTCAATACCAGAACACGTTTCGTACCCAAATCTAGAGTTTCAGTCATTGGTCCGTGTGTCTCTCTGTCAGTGAACAACATATCTCAAGAACGACAAATCCTAGATGCCATGCCGTTATGTCATTAACGGCAAAATAAGCTTTTGGCGGAAATCGAATATACCGTTGGCTGTTTTATGCCCCTTTTTAACGGTTTTCGCATATCCCGCTTAAAATAAGAACGGTAATAGCTAGAAGTTTAAACTATTCATATCAATTTCGAAATTGAAAAATACAACTTAGGTTGAAGTGTAGTATATTGTTGGCTGCTAATTAGCGGTTGAAAGCGTTTTTTAAAACCAGAAAGAGCTAGAACTTGTTTGTTATAAAGATATGTAGATGTACGCACTTCTTGTTTGACTTTGAAGGTTACCTGTGAACCGTCATCGTCAGCACCTTTGGTACACAAATCTATCATACTATTGACATACGTAATATCTTCTTTACTAACATCCAACTTTTAGAATTTCCATGCTAAGGATATATGGTAGTAATTTATTGGGTACACATTGCACTGAACAGATACCCATCGAATGTGGTGAGAGGTGCGGAGGGGGGCTCATATCAACACATGGATTGGTACAAAAATACATCGCCAGCCAGTCGAGGGGGGAGGGGGGATCATAATATTCAAATCCCCGCATCTTTTGTGTGTGCAATGCTTGTTATAATTATGTAAACAAATAAGTACACACGAAGCATTCATTATCGGTAATAAATATATTATTAGGAGTTGTAATGCAAGTATGGTGTACAGGGTTATATCGACAGTAACTGTTCAGACCATTGACTCTTGGCCCGGAGCGTAGGTTCGAAACCAGCCCGGAGCGAAAATTTTCTAATGGAATTTTCTCGCTTCCGAAATGGTATGGCTGTAAAAAGGAGTGCCCTAAATTAATGCGAAAGCGGTTCCGGGGGCACAACTTTTTTAAAAAATCTATTTTTTTACTTAAAGGAATGAGGTTAAGACAAAAAACAAAGATGGTTTCTCTGATAAGGAACTAACTTGTGCATTTTTCTCCTACAAATAAGTGTAAACATATAAAATGAACACCTGAAAATATGAAGTTATCGCTCTTCTGATGGTTTTTTTTAGCAAATTTAAAGGCGACATAGTGCAATTATTTGCTTTATTGAATACGATACAGGTCAAAATCAAAAAGTTACTTTTGGTTTATTATTTTCAATAATGAACCTTTGGAATCTTCACGAAAAAAAAATGCCCGCCTTCAATATTTGATATTGTTCCAAGGTACGTAGAATCCAAAAATAGAATAAAAAAAATCGTTTTTCCACCGTCACCCGTGATGATCACTTTTGCCACTTAGCATAGGCCGATTTGGAAGAAATTTGGTATATAGGTCCCATCTGGGCTCTAATTGTGCCCCAAAACTTTTGGGTGTAATCTAATACACCCTTGGCGGTTTTTGCGTTTTTTAGCAATTTTGAGTATTGCTGTCTAAAAATAGAATGGTAAGAGCTAGAGATTTGATATGTATGTCATGTCATATATACTAAATCTCAGTAAGCTTCGAAACTTTTGATTGCAATCTAATATACCGCTGGCGGTTTTTACCGCTTTTTAGCGTTTTTCATTAATCCAATCTAAAAAGATAATGGTACGAGCCAGAGACTTACGTATGTCATATTTGGGGTCCAATTACGCCCCAGATATGGAATCGTCACGAGAAAGAAAAAAAAACCCCACCTAAAAATTTTCTNTTTGGGGGGGGGGGTATTTTTTTAGCCAGTAAAATAATAAACCCATGTGTCACATTGGCAGAGTATTTTTCAATGTATTCTTTGGTGACTTAATATTTTTTGTTTTAAGAAAATATTTTTTATACCACCATAATTTCGGATCAACTTTTCAATGAGACTTCATTTGAAAAATTCTTCTTTTTCTTATTACACTAAATGCGAGATATACTTGTAGTATACTAGTCTTTTACTTGTAATTTGTTTGATGCGATGATTATTGCGAAATGGGACTAGTCTACCACTGTAACAAGAACATGGTCCCGCAGTTGATTTCACAGATTTTCTGTATCATTAGTGATATGAACGATTTTTCTTCTCTCTCTCTCTCTCTTTTACCAAGAGCAAGAAATATTTTTCCCAAAAGTCGTACCCTGTATAACCTATGCACAATATATGCATTGCTCATTAGACTGTATCTGAACACAGATATTCATTATTAGAACAATATGATCAACTTATTTGTGTTCACTTTCAATTAGAACATATTGAAGATGTGTTGTTGTATCCTTGCCTCGTGTATAAAATTAAATCATGAAACGGTGAGTGAACTGGAGAGCAAAAGCGAAACGGGGTACCAATAACGAATACCGTCCAAAAATAAAGTGCTCATGCAAAAATGTGTGAAACTTAATGAAATTCATAACAAGAACGGCGCGGCGTGGCGAAACAAAAAAAAAAATCCACAACCTATTAGGGCAATGGATGCTGGAAAATATTTGAACGCATTGGTACTTCAGCAGCTGATAGACCTGTAGACTGTACAACCTATTAGGGGAATGGATGCTGGAAAATATTTGAATGCATTGGTACTTCAGCAGCTGATAGACCTGTAGACTGTACAACCTATTAGGGGAATGGATGCTGGAAAATATTTGAATGCATTGTTACTTTAGCAGCTGATAGACCTGTAGCTGCCATCAAAATTTGGCTACCATCAAAATCGATAATTCTTCTTATTATTAATTTATTGTATCAAGCACCATTTCTCAATTCTATTTGGGGTCAGCGTTGCCTTCCTTAACTCTATCACAACGTTCTGCCTCTTCTCTTCTCCATCCTTTCTCTCTCTCAAGTCTTCCTCCATCTTAACTTTGGTCTACCCCTCCTTCTCCTCCTCTTTATTTCTTCCTCTTCACATGACCAAACTAACAACTCATTCTAGTCTCCTGCATTATTTTTCCCGTTCCTGGTACGGTAGCCCTTGCTTGCTTCTCATAATATCCAGACGAAGAAATAGTGCGGACCAGCCATTTCCGGTACATTTACGGACTAGCCTTTTCCGGTAAACTTATTGTTTGCAGCTGACATCCATCTATGTTTAAGACCATCACCTAAAATGCCTCTTTATGATTGAATGAATTTAACTGCTCAGAATTTACCTACAAATAAAAAATTTAGAATTTTGAGGGGTCAATTTTTTCTTGATCGAAATATTATCAGTTGTAATTAATTATCGCCATTAAGAGTACATCTTACTCAAAAGAATCTTATAAAATTTCATTTTGAAATTTCAATCGCAATTTCTCAATCATAAGTCACCTATGAGTTTGGACACACCTGGAATATATATATTTGAGTGTACCAATAATTAAGCTCTGGCATGAACATTTGGGCCGGTCCCAATCATTTTGATTATAGATTTTTGACATATCGCAATCACCCAACCCACACCTAGTTACCAAACTAAAATTCTTCTTTTGATATCAAATGCATCAATCTTCAATAGAATGTCATTACTGAATGATGCATACAAACGATCAATCAATCAAAAATATAATGAAGAATGTTAAAGAGAGATAATCGTTTAGGGTGAACGCATGCACACAAGTCATGGCGACTATCCACATCAGCACAGAAATGCTTTCGAAGAGGAAATGGTACCACCGAAAAAATTGCCATATTTTAAAAATACAAAGAAAAAAATATCAAAGTTAATATTTTATAAATATTTTCTTCATTAATATTTTAACGAGAAAAAAGAATGCCAGTTGTATCCGCAATGATAGTGTTGACAAATGTGAAGGTTAGCAGCATGATAGAGTTATACAGGGGTTATTCTGTTTTGTGGTATTTGCAGTCATTTTTGTAGTAGAGAATAAGGCAGTGCTGAAGAAAAATAGTGGCTGTCATTTATCTCAAAGTTGAAAAAGAGTGATCAAAATCCGGAACTGACAGTTTTTTGTCAGTTTTTTTCGGTTAATGCGTCCCTTGGTGTATATTTTTATCTATATGTCCATTTCGACAAAAAAATCAAACACAATCTTTGGTCTTTATTTTGATTTGGTTTATCGTCTCTTTAACATCTATTGGCCATTCGAGACGGGGGTTTTACCCTCCATTTGCTGGATACTNACGAGAAAAAAGAAAGCCAGTTGTATCCGCAATGATATTGTTGACAAATGTGAAGGTTAGCAGCATGATAGAGTTATACAGGGGTTATTCTGTGTTGTGGTATTTGCAGTCATTTTGTAGTAGAGAATGAGGCAGTGCTGAAGAAAAATAGTGACTGTCATTTATCTCAAAGTTGAAAAAATGAAAAAGAGTGCTCAAAATCCGGAACTGACAGTTTTTTGTCAGATTTTTTCGATTAATGCGTCCCTTGGTGTATATTTTTATCTATATGTCCATTTCGACAAAAAAAATCAAACACAATCTTTGGTCTTTATTTTGATTTGGTTTATCGTCTCTTTAACATCTATTGGCCATTCGAGACGGGGGTTTTACCCTCCATTTGCTGGATACTTAGAAAGCAGCTACCTGCATTGACCTCAACCAGCCTGGGTTGGCCGGAAAAATAGCCAGCATTACGATGGTGCGAACTCACGTGGACACCCACACGGTACAACCTCACTGAACGTTGCTTAACTTCAGTGATCTAAAGGGAACTGGTGTATTCAACGTGCCATAGACGCTGGCTATCTTTGATTTTTCTTTTGTCTCAAAATGCTCAAAAATGATGGTAGTCAGTGCTGTAATTACTTTTTCATGTGGGCTAGCCATGTCCTCACAAGGGATATTTTCCCCCATTTCCTTGTCCGTGATTAAATCTATTGTATCAATAAACCCGGGATTTTTTGACGTTAACTTCAAAGGATAGTTTTACCCAGTATACTATACGACACATAGGTAGTTGTCGAAGATAAAGTTTTGTGGGTGATGAGAAATAGATTGGAAGAAGGGCAATTGTAAAAACAGTTAGAACATAAACATAATGCAGTTTGTGAGATAGGATACGATACGATAAGATCAGGATGGTGTTGGAAGAGAAGAGAACAATTTTTGACAGTGATAAATTGATTTGATAAATTACACATACCAAGCAGTGAATTTACATAACCTGATATGAGTCGGCGGATGACGAGGAGAAAAGTGGCACAGAGTAAGAAAAGGACGCGGCTAATGGCTCGATTGTATCAAATATTCAAACAATAGTTTGCGGATGACGAGGAGAAAAGTGGCACAGAGTAAGAACCTCGCGGCTAATGGCTCGATTATATCAAATATTCAAACAATAGTTTGCGGATGACGAGGACAAAAGTGGCACAGAGTAAGAACCTCGCGGCTAATGGCTCGATTATATCAAATATTCAAACAATAGTTTGCGGATGACGAGGAGAAAAGTGGCACAGAGTAAGAACCTTGCGGCTAATGGCTCGAGTATATCAAATATTCAAACAATAGTTTACAGGTTCATTATTAAAAAATAATCAACCAAAAAATTTAAAATATTTAAGCCAAAAAAATTGCATGTTCGCGTTCCAAATTCAATTTGTAGTTTTATTCTGGGTTTCAAAAATACCGAGAAAAGGGCGGTTTCAAATTATGACGTCATTACATTAAAATATGTGGGCTATCACAGTCATTTTTTATATTTATGGATAGAAAAAAATAGAGCTTTTTGGACACTTATCTTCTTTCCTTAACTTCCCCCTTCCCAATTCTATTTGGGGTCGGCGCTGCTTTCCTTTTTCTACCACGCCACAACCTTTTGTTCGGTGCCTACCCTCTTTAGCTGTAACTCTTTCCTGGCAAGATAACCCCAGCTTGCTTCTCAAAGGCTCCCAAATTTTAAAGAGATATTCGTAAACATAATGTCTAGGTGTGTTATCATAGACCTAACTCTTCCTTAAAATCTTTTTAATAAATCGAATTCCCCTTTTCCCGTGTCAAAAACAGAATTTTGTAGAATTGGACTCGAAAAGTGGAATTGGACTCAATTAAATAAATCCATAAATAATTTCTATTTGTCCCAATCATTTATAGTTTGTCAAAAGTATTTTTGTAATTTTAAACTAATTTTCAAAATTACATTTATTTTCTGTTTTGTGTTATTTTTAGTGGATCTGTCTGTCTCATTACTATAACACAAAAAATAATATATTTTTTTATCTGCCTATGATACCATTCGTATTATTATTATTACCAGGCTTAGCCCTACTTCACTTGTCGCCTTAGAGGCATAACCGTTCCCTTACACTATCCTATGTCCCTCTCCGTTATGCCCACATTAGTGTAAAACAGTTTTGGTACCGATTGATATGGTATTTCTTCAGTTAGCGTAGTGTACAAAAAAATACAATTTACATACCTAATACTTGGTGGGATATTTTCATAGTTTTGCTCTGTGACAGTTGTCTTGTCTCGGATAAAATTCTTTATTCATGAAGTGGTATCCTAAACAGAAACCATTTAGTGAATAATAAATGGTTTGGAATTTGGACAGGAGACACAAAATATCCACACCAGTTCCAGTTGTATGTTTGGGTGAAAGCTTATTTCAACGCCAGGAACTTTCTTTTGACTTAGTATTATAAGTGTTTCTTCGACGCCACCGTCTATTAAAACGAATCACCTGCAACCAGTTTATAATATTAGGACTTCGAAAGACTGCAATTATCAATGGCGACCTTTATTTAGAGCTATTGTGACCAGCATTTAGATTCGAACCAACTGAGCTACTGAGGCTGTTTGTACTCGTTATGAAATATATAATTTGATACAAAATTATTTTCAAATCGATATCGTCTGAATAAATAATTAATTTATTTAGAAATACTGTAGATGGGCACTCGAATGTTCTCTCCGGGCACGTTTCCTCAGTTGAGATTCCCCAGCACGTTTGCACAATTGAGCTTCCCCATCACGCTTTCCCAATTGAGATTCCTCAGCACGTATCCCCCAATAAGATTTAAATCTTTGAATAACATGTTAATTATATAATTAAATCTTTGAATAACATGTTAATTATATAATTAAATCTTTGAATAACATATTAATTATATAATTAAATCTTTGAATAACATGTTAATTATATAATTAAATCTTTGAATAACATGTTAATTATATAATTAAATCTTTGAATAACATGTTAATTATATAATTAAATCTTTGAATAACATGTTAATTATATAATTAAATCTTTGAATAACATGTTAATTATATAATTAAATCTTTGAATAACATGTTAATTATATAATTAAATCTTTGAATAACATGTTAATTATATAATTAAATCTTTGAATAACATGTTAATTATATAATTAAATCTTTGAATAACATGTTAATTATATAATTAAATCTTTGAATAACATGTTAATTATATAACTAATCTTTTTATAACATGTTAATTATATAACTAAATCTTTGTATAACATGTTAATTATATAATTAAATCTTTGAATAACATGATAATTATATAACTAAATCTTTTTATAACATGATAATTATAAACCGAATAAGATTCCCCAGCATGTTTTCCCAATTGAGATATCCCGGCACGCTTTTAATTATCGGGGAAATTAAATTTTTTTAAAAAATAATATATAATTTTAATTTAAAAATATACATTTTCTAGTTTTGAAAAAGTTTAAAATTTATCCTCGCTTATCATGCTTTGTAACAAGTTCAAAAATTACTTGAGAGTTTTCCCCGAGTGCAAAAATAAAATTATAAAAATAGAAGTTTACTTGAATTAAGATTTAGTTTACAAGTTCTTATCTCTTTCTCAACAACTTTTTGTTTTAGAGGGGAAGAGTGGGGGAAAAACAGGTAGAGATAAAGATATGACTGAGCAGAAATGAAAGTTAACCAAAAATTAATCGAAATT
Source organism: Pachypsylla venusta (assembly GCA_012654025.1). Classification (NCBI taxonomy): domain Eukaryota; kingdom Metazoa; phylum Arthropoda; class Insecta; order Hemiptera; family Aphalaridae; genus Pachypsylla; species Pachypsylla venusta. The sequence continues at coordinate 11,246,009 of CM022882.1, read as the reverse complement.
TTTCTTGAAAATTACAATTTTTGACTGTAAGAAGTGAGGCACGCGACATTTCGGTTTATTTATTTCCAATAATAAAACTGTGGAATCGCCAGGAAAATACCTACCTCAAATTCAAAATTCGAATAAAAAAAAAATCCGGTCGTAAACCGTGCATGACACTTTTGCCACTTGAACTAATTCGGCGCTCAAGTAGACCCCAATTCAGACCTACATACCAAAGTTCATCAAATTCGGTCCTACACCAAGCGTCCCTCACGGTGTTTGGGTGTACAGGTACCGGCAAGGCGGTGCGCTGCGGTGGACGAACGATTTTTTTTATTCTATTTTTAGATTCTATGTAAAAAAATTCTATGTTTGATATTTGTTCTTCGAAACATAAAATATCTAATTTTTGGGGTGGGAGTATTTTTTAGCAAATAAAATAATAAACCCTTGTTGTGCAAAGAGTTTATTCTTGAACGCCTTGTCCAATTTTGGCGAAGTTGGTATACATTATATACATAGGCGAATGGTGGTGACCATTTTATGTGAGCGAGGTCTATAGTTCACAGTAGATTAATTTGTTTTTATCTTTCTGATTTCAGATTGTATGTTGGTCGCACAATGACTTCGTGGGAATCCAATCGGCCTCATCAATCAAATAGTGTCAACAAAATCTACACCTAAACTTTTTGTGACAAGAACACAACCCAATCAGATCACTCCACCACCTCGTAGCAGTGTGTTCAATTTAAGATTATTTCTATTTATAAGGTCCCCTAGTATGGCGTTCAGTATGAGCCAAATCTGGCCATGGTTGATGTTGACAGTTTTATCTGGTGTTGTCAGAGATGTAGTTGCCGAGCTACAACCAGTGGCCGTTCAGTCGTCAAATGTGAATGGTGCAAATGGTCTGAATCCACCAGGTAAGAAGAACTATATTAGTAGGCTAGGTATAGCGGAAATATCGATATTTTAGTCTAATCGATATATCGGGGAAAATTGAATTGAATTTGAAATGTGAATGGTGCAAATGGTCTGAATCCACCAGGTAAGAAGAACTATATTAGTAGGCTAGGTATAGCGGAAATATCGATATTTTAGTCTAATCGATATATCGGGGAAAATTGAATTGAATTTGAAATGTGAATGGTGCAAATGGTCTGAATCCACCAGGTAAGAAGAACTATATTAGTAGGCTAGGTATAGCGGAAATATCGATATTTTAGTCTAATCGATATATCGGGGAAAATTGAATTGAATTTGAAATGTGAATGGTGCAAATGGTCTGAATCCACCAGGTAAGAAGAACTATATTAGTAGGCTAGGTATAGCGGAAATATCGATATTTTAGTCTAATCGATATATCGGGGAAAATTGAATTGAATTTGAACTAACAACTGGTTTTCAGATTAAGGTTTGAACAATGGTGGAAATAGAGTGATATTATGAGGTTAATGAAAATGATTTGATTGCCCTTAGTTGAAACTGAAATGGTATGTGTTCCCACGTGGTTCTGTTGTATAGAACCGGCCATTGCGAGGACGTGTAGATTTATTATAATCCGCTGTGTAATTAATGTAGATGTTGACCGCATTCACCCAGTAGTCTATTACTATCAACAAGCAAGGGTGTGATTAACATGAAATATGTAAAATTCATGTAGGTAACTAGTAATTACAAGTGGAACGTAGAACTTAACCGTTCATTTCTAGAGAGAACTGGTCTCGAGTGATACTAAGTCTTGAGAAAATTCGGCCCCAAGATCACCAAAATGTTTCTCACCATAGCAAATGAACATTTTTTTTTGCTGAACATCTCTTTAATATACTCAGTCTGGGTTGGGCCGAGAATAGCCAGCATTCACAGAGCAGGGCCCCCTCTACAGACACCCCCCTGGCGCCATCTAAGTAATCTAGTTTTTGGAGCCAGTACAAAAATTGATTATCTTTTGGTCTAGTAAATTGTAAAAACAAAACACAACAATTGGAATTTTCGAATATTCGAATCCCGAAAATTTCACCTTACGCACTACGCAGAACTGAAACTGAACTAAACCCTCTCCTCTCCCCCCCCCCCCCCCNCCCCCCCCCCCCCCCACTCCTATCTCTAGTTCCTAGACAAAGTCTACTTGTGTTGTCTTGACTCTGGACTTAACGAAATAATAATATAGAGCCATCAGCGCGGTGCCCTCCAAAAGCTACAAGTGCTACTATTGTTATTCCGGCCCTGACTTCAGTGATCTAACGGGAACTGGTGTATTCAACGTGCCATAGACGTTGGTTATAAATAAATATTAGTTTTCATTAAAAACGGATAATAATTTGAATTGAATGTTGTAAATGTTAGCAACATCAACGACTGACCACTCTTTGTGCCTTTTTTTTTGTCGTTGCAGATGCCCGATGCGAAGAGATCACTATTCCAATGTGCAAAGGCATTGGCTACAACCTCACTCAAATGCCCAACGAGATGAATCATGATACTCAGGACGAAGCTGGACTTGAAGTTCATCAATTTTGGCCTTTAGTTGAAATCAAATGTTCGTCCGACTTAAAATTCTTTCTTTGTTCGATGTACACACCCATTTGTATAGAAGACTATTACAAACCTCTTCCAGTATGTAGAAGTGTTTGTGAACGGGCAAGACAAGGGTGTGAACCTCTGATGCAACAATATGGATTTAGTTGGCCAGAAAGAATGGCCTGTGATAAGTTACCAGAAAGTGGCGATCCGGATAATTTGTGTATGGAACAAAATGAAGATCAGCAAAATCAGCAGCAACATTATACGTCGCCAAGACCACCTGGACATAAGAAACCTGTAACTGGAGTTACGTCGTCTGGTGGAAGTACGCCGAAATGTCGCATTGGAAAAAATGGTAAGTGAAATTTATCTTTTCAAAAAATGATCTTTAATAACGGAGGAAATTAAGTTGGTTTTGCCAACATTGTCAGAATGTGCCACAGCTTTTCCGTTTTAAGGGGAAAAAACGACTTACTCGAGTTTTATAAAAAAAAAAAAAAAAATTAATAGAAATCCAACCTTTAATCAAAATTAAAAGTTTAATTCAAATTTTACTTTTGGCGGGTTCTGCCGTTTCTTATTGCTTATCACGAAAGGGGACGGTAGGTTCTAGAGACATTAATAGGGGGATAACAGTCACCAAATCATGATTACACATTAAAATTTTGAACACTTTTTTCATTTGATCCTGAGAACAGTCCAAAAAAAATTCAATCTGAAGGTGTCGTTTCAAAGATGGCGGAGCAAACATGATGTATTTGAAAATCACCTTCTAGGTGTAAATGGGGCATAAAACAACTATAGGTATATAAAACACGAAAAACCCTACCGTAATCGAGATATTTTGTTTACAAACACACATGGCTGAAACTCAAAATTTGAGGTCTGGGAACCTCAAAAATTGAACATTTTAGCCCATTACAATACTTTCCTCTTTTTTTGTAGATAAGAAAGTCGTGTGATGTTCACACCAGATTTTTTTAAGAAAACAATTTTTAAAAAAAAATCTCAGACAATTGGAAAAGAATGTAATCTGGGTATTGTAAACATTATTCTGATATTTATTGAACGTAATGACGTATTATAAATATCGTTAAGTTATCAATGTCTGAACATCTAATTAAATGATAAGTCGGTCCACACAGCACACCAAGATTCGGTATGGCGGGATGCTTGATGTTTTATCTCCCCGGTATGTCGGCAAACAAACAAACTAATTCTTTTTTTTCTTTCTGATTATGTGATATCACATTTTGAGTTAAATTTAATTACCTCTATTAAAAATAATCACAAAGTTGATCAGCCCCACACGCTGCGCATTTTATTATAAAAAATATTTTTCTCATTTTAAAGGTTAGAGGTTTTGGGGGCCAACTTTTCTTCCTCGTTAAAAATAAAGAATTGATTAATTTGAATGTTTCTCTTTTTTAAACGTCTCCTAACATTTATTGGTCATTATAGACGGGGATTTACCCTCCGTTCGCTGTCAACTTACAAACCAGCTACCCAAATTGACCTCCCTTTACAAAGTAGGTATAGTTTGAACTGACTGTCTTAATTTTGAGGGTAGGGTTTGACTAGTCTTTTAATAATATCAAAATGAGTTTCAATTAATTATTTTCACTATCTAAGTTAAATTAGTGATAAAGTTGTATAAACTGATTTTGACTAAAATTCTGTTTTGTAATTTTTACCCCCAAGCACTCAGCTTCGGGCACTCTAGACGGGCTCTAATTTCTCAATGATTGCCTCAGTGTCTTCTCTGCCTGATCACCCTAGCATAGTCTTTAGACACTCCAGACAGGCTCTAGTTTCTCAATGATTGCCTCAGTGTCTTCTCTGCCTGATCACCCTAGCTAGCATAGTCTTTAGACACTCCAGACAGGCTCTAGTTTCTCAATGATTGCCTCAGTGTCTTCTCTGTCTGATCGCCCTAGCATAGTCTTTGGACAATCTAGACAGGTTCTAGTTTCTCGATGATTGCCTCGGTGTCCTCTCTGCCTGATCGCCCTAGCATAGTCTTTGGACACTCCAGACAGGCTGTATTTTCTCGATGATAGTCTCAGTGTCTTCTCTGCCAGATCACCCTAGCATAGTCTAGACAGGCTCCAGTTTCTCGATGATTGCCTCTGAGTCTTCTCTGCCTGATCGCCCTAGCATAGTGTTCACTAGAGATTATTGCAGGTCTCTCTGTACATATTATGCAAAAATCAACATTGCTAGTTAGGAGTTTGCAGAATATTTCAAAACTGGTTTTCTCGTTTAAGCAATAATAATTGTTGCTGTTGAGTATGTTATATACTTAAAGTTACTTATATACTTGACTATGTACAATGTAACCTATGTACATATATTATGTATCTTGAATATATGTATAAGATACATAAATATATATTTTAAAGTAAATAGATTTGCACTTTCTGAAAGTTTGCCCGATTCTGGTTATTAGTAGCTTTTCGGGTAAAGATACTAAAATCTGTGTGGCTCCTGCTGAAGTTGTCAAGTATGTTTTTCCACAAGACATGCTGCGTCAGACGCAGTATTCTTCTCATTTAGAACGGCAGTTAAATGGTCATCCTTGGAAAATCAAAGAAATTTGCCTATTGACACATGCGTTTATTTTAAGTTTTCTTGCTAAGATAAAGCGGTATATCTTTTTTCACACACATTTAGACCCATTACTCTTAGCCAGCGTCTATGGCACGTTAAATTCATCAGTTCCCGACAGATCACTGAAGTTAAGCAACGTCCAGCGAGGTTGTGCCATGTAGGTGTCCACGTGGGTTCGCGCTCTCGTGATGCTGGCTATTTTTCCGGCCCGACTCTGGCTGGGTGAGTTCAATGTGGGTAGCTGGTTTGCAGCGAATAGAGGGTAAAAACCCCGTCTTGAATGACCAATAGATATTAAAGAAACGTTAAGTCAAGTTTAAAAAAAAAAAAAAAAACATTACCCATGCAAAAATCAAGGAGAAGCTACTGAATTATCTGTGAGGATTCTCAAGTATCAACAACGCATATGGGAAGTTGTTGCAAACCAGCACCATTGCACCAAACCTGCACCCTAAACGTGAGATCTACAAATTTCATCAAAGTTGCTCAACGCTATGTGGCAAAAGTGTCCCTCACGGGAGACGAACGATTTTATTATTCGATTTCTGGATTCTACTTGAAACGTAAAAATGAAATTTTGAAGTTTCAATTTTTTCGTGTCGATTACAAACGTTCAGTATTCAAAATAAACCAAAACCTGAATTTTTGCACAACTGGAGTGAGAACCAAACTGTCATTCATTGCTCTTCACTGTGACCAGGCATCACTTGCTCGCTTCTCGAACTCTTTCGAATGAGTGCTTTCGGGGTGCGCTGTGCACTCCGCCTTGTGAGGACAATTGAGTAGCTACTTTTAGGCATCATCCTTGCTCTCTCCTCGGACTCTTTTCTCTTTCGATTCAGTGCCTGTGATTTTGCAGTACACTCAGCCTCGTGAGGACGATAGAGTAACTACTTGGCTCAGCTCCGCTCTGCACTCTGTAGACTCACTTACTCTCAACAGATGTGGAAGTACCAAATGAAGCGCCGTAGGTTTGGGGCCTTGTTTTCTTTTTAAATTTATATTCATTCTTTATTTCATTGCTCGTAAATTATATTTCAAATCCTATCAAAATGATTTTCAACATGTAGTGTCTCCCTCTCTCTCTCTCCCATCTCTCCTTGCGCCTGCTTCCTCCGCCTGATCAATGTGGGCTTCATTTAATTTCATTGTTTCTTCAATTTCATGCAAATCTTTCTGCTGGGCTTTGAACTTTAGCTCTGACTACTTGAATTTCGATACACAAGTCAAGCGGAGGCGTGACCGAAAGATGTGTGGTTTAGTCTTTACGCAAAGATTTCATTCTTACGAGAATTCTCGAACGCTAGGTCCGATGAAATTCAATATGTACATGGGCATTCATTGACCGAACAAAGTGAAGTCTAGTTTTAACATCACGAAAGTTCTTTTGTCTTTTAGTACCAAGATAATTCTCGAACTCCTTATGATCTTCTGATTTTGAACATTTAGGCTTTCATTTGGGCCCAATTTAGCCCAAATTATTAATGTCAACAAGAAGTGAACGAAGCGTTCGAGAGTTATCGTGGTGCAAAAAGTTAAACAAATAAAGGAAAAAAACTTGGTGCTCAGACTATATAAGGGGAAGGTGGGGGATTTGTGCGCACCTAAGCGAGAAACGTTGTAGAATGCTTATTGAGAAAGTTAAATACTGTAGAATTGAAACTCAAATATTGTTGGCTAACTAAATTTTTGTTATACTTTAAATTTGAAAATAATTCGAAAGAGTAGAAGAAAAAAAATCCAAGAAAAGTCAAATGTGCACGATTCCTCGAGCGTTTGTAATGGTGCGCAGGGGTCAATTTTCAAGGTCTTCTTCCTCTTGATTTTTTTTTTTTCATCTTTTATTTTTACTGATCACAGTTTACGTACAATAATTCAACGTTTTTTATACATAAACAATTAAAAAATTAACGAAAAAATCACAACTTACTGTCTTATTTTCTGAACATTAAAAATTACAAAGACACTGGCTAAGAAATATGTATTTGAATTTGAAACAATCGTCAAGTGCTCACAGATCAAAACAAAAACAAACTTCTGATAAATTAATATGAATGTCTTTGAAGACTTTATATTTTTTCTTTTTTCTTGAAGGAATTTTTTTTTAATTATTTTAATTTTCGTCGTTCGACTTTTTCATTTTGAGAATTGAAATGAATTGAAAGCAATATCAAAATATCACAGTAATATCAATATCTTGGAGACGTACGCCGGGGTGTACCAGGCTGAGGTTCTTGCAATTCGCACCTGCGCGGATGGGAACATAAAGATGGGTCTCTCTAATAGGGAGATTCATATATTTTCTGATAGCCTCCAGAATAACGTGGGAATGTCAGCTTGCACTAAAAGAACTGGCACAGAAAAACCGAGTTTGTCATGGTTGGGTGCGAGGGCACAAGGGCATTGCTGGAAATTAACGGGCCGATGAACTGGCGAGAATGGGGTCCTCGTCACCATTCATCGGACCAGAACCCGTGATCGGCCTAAGTCAGGGGCTTCATCGAGGGCTGGGTACTTTAAAGACACCTTGCGCGGTGGAGGTCCGTCTCGGGACTGAGACAAAGCAAGACCATGCTTCGGGGACCATCAAGGAGCCTTGCGATAGAGTTCCTGGCCCTCAGTCGGAAAAACATCAGATTAGCCACAAGCCTGATCACTGGGCACTGTGGTCTAAGAGAACACCTACACACTATGGGCATCCATCAGAACCAGATCATATGTAGACTCTGTGGGGAAGAGGAGGAAACTGCCTCTTACGTCATTTTTGACTGTAACTCCCTACTTACATGGAGACTGAGCATGGGACAGCTACAACCCAGGCTCGAAATTCATGAAAAACACCTCGCCAAAAGGCTGATCAAGCTCGCGCGGATCTTAGACCTTAGCTAGGGAAACAAGCTACTGTCCAAGCACAAGAAGCCCACCAGAGGCTTAGGTGCAGGGGCTTACATAGCCCCAAAGAGGAGTTTAGCTCACGAATATACGAATATCAATATCAAAATTGCTTTCAATTCTCGAAAATGAAAAAGTCGAACGAAAATTAAAATAAAATAAAAAAATCTTTCCTTCAAGAAAAACTATTCTGATAAAGTAATATCACTAACTCTCACTAGGGGGAGACTGTTACAGTGGTCGTGTTCCATCTCAGTGTTGACAGATCCGAGATATACAGGTGCGCACCATTACCCGCTGCGTACGATTCCCCCACCTTCCTATAACCTATTTCAGTTTGCTTTAATTTGCTTTATTTTTTGTTGTTTCAGGTTTGTTGAACAGTCCCAGCAAAACAGTAGATCACCATAATCCTCTCATTCACAGCGGGACTCTCAACTGGAATGACGGGAATGATGTGAAGTCAGTGACAGTTGAAGCTGTCAACCCGCATGGTAAGTCGTTTATTGATACTTTTTTCAGTCAAATGATTGTTTTGATTTTTGATACTTCCGTGGCCAGAAAAAATGTCCAAACGCCGCTGCGGGTGGCAATTTGTTTTTTGCGTATTGGTACTGGTTAGCAAATAATTTACAAATTTCATTAAAATAAATGGTACGGAATACGGAGTAGTTGATTTGCAAGTTTCCAGCGAATGAAGGGTGAAACCCCCGTCTTGAGCCTTGAAAGACCAATAGATGTTAAAGAGACGACTTTTAGAAATAATTCGCCTAGGCGAATTATTTCTAAAAGTATGCGAAGTGTCTAAAACTAGGCGAATTATGTCTATAAAGCAGGTTCCCCAACATTGGTGTCCTATGCAATCATTCAATATCCCATTGCAAAAAATTCGCCTAGTTTTAGAAACTCTCGGAAGTCATATCTTGGAAATTTCAAATGGCCGCCATTTTGAAATCAAACACGCTAGGCGTGTAATTTTTTTTGCAAAGTACTTCCATTTTTATTGTCTTTCTGAAAATGTATCACAAAATGGGGGTTTGTATTTAAAAAACAAAAGTTGGACCCCCTGAGGTGCCACATGGTACCCGTCCCTGAAAAATTAGTCACTCCATTAGGTGGTTTAATACCATGCAAAATTTCAAAACTCCACCTAAAGCTGTTCAAAAGATATTCAGGCGGTCTCGGACTTTTGGGACACCCTGTATAAGATAAGAGAAGTAGAGAGTGAAA
>CM022882.1:11219880-11236093 GCA_012654025.1 Pachypsylla venusta | reverse complement strand
AAAGAAATACAAAACGTGTTTTTCTTGTAGACGCCTAGTGTAAAAGTTACCTTATCAATCGGTAACTTCTGATCAAAATGTAATCTTACCATTAAAGAAATACAAAACGTGTTTTTCTTGTAGACGCCTAGTGTAAAAGTTACCTTATCAATCGGTAACTTCTGATCAAAATGTAATCTAACCATTAAAGAAATACAAAACGTTTTTTTCTTGTAGACGCCTAGTGTAAAAGTTACCTTATCAATCGGTAACTTCTGATTGTTTTGGGTTGGTAAAAAGTCCGCTTAATGATTGTCTGATCGCCCTATGTGTTGGTTCTTTAGCGTTATCCAGCGTACACCACGTGGAGCGTGGAGGCGAACAAATATTGTACCTCAAATGAAACCTAAATACCAAATTATTTCAAAATAGGTGCACGCTAAGTGACAAAAGATCCCTTCTCGGGCTATAGTGTCTGGTGTACTGGGTGCGGAGAGTGTCTCCGAATTTTGGATTCTACGTACCTCGAAACGTAAAATATCAAATTTTGGAAGGTATTTTCTTTAGCCATTTGTCACATGGGCAGAGATATTTTTTACATAGAATAAACCTTCCTTATTTCACCTATGAGGCATGACTTGTGGTTCCAAGGAACGCACGTTTTTTCTATTACAACCTGTATGAAAATGTATGAAAAGAAGACAAAAGAACTAAACCAACAACAACATCGAGCAGTAACAATAACAATCATACAAGCAGAAAGTTCAGCAAATTTAATTGCGTGTATAATTATGGTGTCTGGATAAACATTAGGGGGGGAAGCAGACAAAACTAACATAACGGTGTGGTTGAAACAGGGGAACACAAAGGTGAAACGTAAAGCGGGTGGACGATAGAATGAGGGACGAAGGTGCAAGAAACTAAAACAGAAGGGACTATAGAAAACACCGATGTTTTGTTTATTCTGTAGGTGCAAGAAACTGAAACAGAAGGAACTTTATAGAAAAAACAACTAACAATTTATAAAAACTTTATAGAAAAGACAACTTTTCAAGTTGAAAGATGTTACTTTTGAATGAAAAATTTCAAATTTATAACTGAAATTTAAAAAAATTGGTGGGATTCTTCAGAATTGTAAATTTGGAATGGTGGTTTCGAGCCCACTCTAATGACGGATTGAAAATTGATTCAATTAAGATATACACAATCCGTTATGTAGGTAAAATGGATTTTTGGAGGGCACCCTTGAGTCTCCCTCAAATTAGATTTTTTTTTAAAAAAAAACCCTGCCATTATTGGAAAAAAATATTGAATTTAGTTTCCATAATTTCCTTGGCTATGTAGCTAATCTTTTTTTGGTCTGACGTCTCTTTAAAATCTAATGTCATTCGAAACGGGGGACTTATCCATGATTCGTTGGAAATTTACAAATCTACTAATAATGATATTGCTGTAACGTGTGACCTTTGTTTTCTGTTTTCAGGAAAGTGTAAAGATTCGGACGGTGTCATGGACGAAGATAGAGATTGCACTTGCAAATGTAGAGAGCCGTTGATACCCATTGAGAGGGATTCCCATTGGTAAGTGCATTAGGTCTTTTTAAATTTGAAATTCTTTTTATGACTATCTTCCAAATCACCGAAAATTGATGGCGCAATGGACCATCAATTGCACAACTTGTGCCTTAAAGTCCGTGATGTATTTTCCTCTATAGCAGGCGGTGCAATGCACCAAGGTGGAGAGACCGAGCTTTATAAAGTGATTGGTGACAAGGTACTTCCATCATACTTGCACCATGAACTCGTGTGTTGTACAAGTTTATATTCCCCAAAAAAATCAAATATTTCGCTGAGATAAGGCGGCACAAAATTTTGTAGACCAATAAAAGAATATGCAAGTGTCTTCTTGACTCAAGTCGCATCATTCACTGAGCCATATAGCAGCATTTGGAGTAAAGTTGAAATTAGCCGCTCTATAGTCGATACAAACAGGGGGTGTCGTCCTAGGAACGAAAGTGATTTTCGGTCGGTGGAAAATTTTTGGTGGACTTGCTACGCAGTATGAGTTGTCTGTGAAGTCCAGATAGTCTAAACTTCTTCATTCTTATTATTAATTTCAGGTATAACCGCAGCATTTCTGTGAGTGGCATCAACAATTGTGCTTACCCTTGTCAAGGAATCTTCTTCAGTCAAAATGAACGGGAATTTGCTTCCTCCTGGATCTTCATTATGTCAGCACTGTGTTGTATATCTACGCTGATGACTCTCACAACGTTCCTCATCGACACTGAACGGTTCAAATATCCTGAACGTCCTATTGTATTTTTATCCGGATGCTATTTTATGGTCAGCATAGGCTATCTCATTCGAGTATCTGTTGGACATGAAGAAGTGGCTTGTGATGATCGTATGGTCCGATACGGCGCATCTGGACCTACCCCTTGTACACTTGTATTTCTTCTTGTATACTTTTTTGGAATGTCATCGTACATTTGGTGGGTCATTTTAAGTTTCACTTGGTTTTTAGCGGCAGGTTTAAAATGGGGTAACGAAGCGATTGCAAGTTACAGTTTATATTTTCATTTGGCAGCTTGGTTAATTCCTACTGTTAAATCTGTCAGTGTGATCATTATGAGCGCAGTGGATGGAGACACTATCGCGGGGATCTGTTATGTTGGTAATCACAATATTACAAATCTCAAGTATTTCGTTGTGTTCCCATTGATCACCTATCTGATTTTGGGAATCATTTTCCTTTTCGGTGGCTTCATCAGTTTGTTTCGAATTAGAAATGTGATTAAAAATCAAGGTGGCATAAATAATCGAACCAAAGCTGACAAATTGGAAAAACTCATGATTCGAATTGGTATCTTCAGTGTACTGTCGACTTTGCCCGCTTCCATTGTAATCGGATGTCTCATATACGAATCCTACGTTTACGCGGAATATGTTGAGAGTATTGTGTGTCCATGCAGTGAGAAACTTGATAAAGAATATTTCAAACCGCTCCATGCTGTACTTCTATTGAAATATTTCATGGCACTTGCTGTAGGTCTAACATCTGGGGTTTGGATATGGTCAGGGAAGACATTCAGTAGTTGGAAAAAATTATGGAATCGACTTTTCGGATTTAATAATAATACTACACGCGTATTAATTAATAATAATAAACATAGGGTTCTTAAACAGCACGACTATTTGGTGTCGGCGCCACATTCACATCCGCCTCCACAACCACCCAATATTCCCATCCCTGCTGTTCCTGTGGTAGGACATAGTATCACGTCATTAAAACAGAACCCCTATGCAAATAATCACGTGCATGTATGACATTATTCTCAATTGAATCCAGCTAGAAGTCAAAATTCTAGCAACGATTCAAATCAGCAATACACAAATAGTAGTCAGCATGGCCCAGAAATTAGTAATTATGGGCCGATATGAAAATACCTGCAAAGTACACAATTGTAAATATCTCATGTAAATAATGTATTGGTGAAATCCAAAAGGGAAGGATCCGATGACCCTAAAGCAGAAAACTCATAGGTCTTTTTTTTTTTCATGATGAAAGCTTAACTTTTTTTTATATTTTTTTAAAATAAATAATGATTTCATATTTGTTATTATTATCAGAGGAATTCTTCTCCCATTAAATACTAGATGCAACCGAGGTATGGCCAGGGTTGAAGTGTGAGACCATATCCACACCTTGTAAAAAAAATTAAAAATAAAATTTAATTTCTCTCTTTATAGAAAATGTATTTTCACAGGTAAGCTTTACCTAGGGGAGCTTTACCATACAGCCAATTTTTTATTATTTTAAAATCTATTTCTGACCCTTTCCCAAAAAAAATAGAATTGCAAAATCGGATACGACTTTAAAGATAAAAATGCTAGATAAAAAATATGTATATGTACCTAGGTACAAGAAAATGCTTCGAGAATATGCTCCGATTTTGATGCATATGCATACAAACGAAACAAATGCTTTTAATTAAACAAATGCGTAGCATGAAAATGATCGTACTCCGTAGCAGAAGCTCAACTTCCGAGCATTTGCTTAAGTCAATGTATTTGTTTCTTTTTAAGCATACTAATCATTTTTTGCAACTTCGAGTTTAAGTATAACATACTTGAAGGTTTATGAACATCAAATCCGAAAGGTTTAAATCGCTGAAACATTTTTTTATCTTCCTCAAATTTATGTAATGATGAACAAATTTCCATGTCAAGTTTTTATATTCACTTTGTATATTTTGTAAATTGTAAATTGATCAATGTATAATTACGGACATTTGTAAAAATTAATGAAGTGCGAATTGTATTGTATTACTATGTATTGTGTATATATAAAGTAGATATAAGTAGATTTTTATTGGAGCCTAACAGGCATAGCCGTTTTGTGCGGCAGTAATTTTATATAACGATTCCATAACCATAACTTGAAAATTTCATATGTCTCATTTATTCTGGGCTCCTATTTTATTGTTCTGAGGGTTCAATGCCCATATTTTGTCTGTATCTCTTATCGTTTGGGCTGATTCTCATATTGTTTCTATAATTCTTATAGTTTGGGCTGTGTATTTTATGAAAATATATCTACAGACTATATCTAACCTTACTAAAAAAACTGCAAGTGGTTGGTATATTTCTGGAAACATTATTTTAGACTCAAAATGTTAGGTCATTCAGGATCTTAGGTCATTCGGGACGAGGTTTACCCCCCCNCCCCCCCTCATTTGCTGAAAACTTACAAACTAGCTACGCACAATTACCTTACCCAAACAGACTTGGACCAGGAATAGCCAGCATCCCGAAGGCTCAAACCTGAGTGGTCACAAATAAAGTGAAATATCGCTGGACATTTCTTAACTTCAGTGATCGTACGGGAACTGGTGTATGATTAACCTCCTACAATAGTTTTCTGACAATTTTTTCTTTTTTTTATAGCGAAATGATTTTTTTTCCAACCAATAAAAATCAATTTCTAACGCAGATTTGTAAAAAGAAAAAAGAAAGCAGCAAACAAAGAATCTTTTTTACTAGAAGTTGCATTTCGTAAAATTAAATCCACAAAACCAGGTTTGATGTCAACTACTGTAAAATGACTCAAGTTATTTTACAGTAGCTGCCATCGAATAATTTTGTGTTTTTCGTTTCTTTTTTAGGAAAGGCAAAATTCGGTGTTCAAAGGTCGTACGAATTTAATCGTTTGAAATCAAATTAATATTTTGATTTATTGATTATGAAATATTTGAAACCCCTTCTGAGGTTCGTTGGTTAGGTGGGATCTGTTTGTTTTTGTTTGATTGTTACACAAAATATTTGTTATTGTTTTTTATGTTTATGTATAGGGTGATTCAAATGTTTAGATATCACGCTTACTCTTAGTGGTACCAGGTACAAATACTGGTCGGTCAGCAGCTGTGAAAAGTCGTTTATTTATGTATTCTATCAGGTTAACCCATAAGCGTCAGTTGGTGGTGGGGAGTTTATCCACCCCCACTTCCCCAAAAGGCCTCGAGAATCATATTTTTTGTGTGAACTATTAGGTTACATTTTTTTTAAAGAAAAAATCTTTAAAGAATTTTGAATGAAGAAATGTCCCCTAAGGGTGTTAAAAAGGGTGAGTGCAAACCAACAATCACTAGGTGATGTTCTTAACTGCTATACAAATTCTAACCATGCATAATGTTGCCCAACTTCAGCGTTCTGACGAGGTAAAACGTTAGCTTACCTACCAAGTTGGTAGTTGAGATTTATTTTAGTAATTCTAGTTTAACCTGTCTCGATAGCTCAGTAGTTAAGTGCCTGCTAAACAGGAGGGCGTGGGTTCAATCCCCAGCAGAGGCAGGATTTTTTCCTCATTAATTTGAGTATTTGACCACATAAAAATAGAGCTCTAACGGTTAGGTGGTAGAAAATGCTCAGGTATTAACCTTGTCTAGTGGTAATCTTCCACTCAAGAGTTTTTTTTTAATTTAGCGCTAATTATGGAATTAGCGCTAAACTTGCCGATTAATATGAAAGTGAACTCACACTGCGGAGTTTGTCAATGATAGAAACCTGTCCAATCTGTCCATATAGACTTCATCTTCCTCCAAGATGTATTCCAACGAGCACATTTTTTTGCCGTCAACGCGGGAATACGTCACGGCCAAAAAAACGCTAAGTAGGAACGAGGTTCAATTCTAACGTTTGCCATTGTCTTACTTTTGAATCACCCTGTATATTGTTTAAATTAAGAATTTAAAATTCCAGTATGGGTGTTTTACCTTTTCTCTTTCTCTCAGTGGGGGGTGTATCTAGACTATTGTGTCTATTATTTGATATGTAGACTCATCTGTAAAAATAGCCAGACAAGTTTTGTGATACACTGGCAAGCAATAAAATTGACTCAATTTATATATATTTTTTTCATTAGGAACTAGCCATTCTTATTTCAATCAATAACTTAGGTATTGAAACCATTGGAATTTACTAGGAAATAAAAAGTCACACTCTCACTCAAAATTTGATATTTGAGATTTCGAAATATGTAAGTCGTATTCAAAAATCTGCCGTAAGTGACACTTTTGCCGCTAAAAATTGATCCATTTTGATGAAATTTGGTGTGTAGGGTAAGTACCGTTTGAGGTCTAGTGGGTCCGAGAAGCTTTGCGTTACAGTCAGTCACATGTCAACGCATGGTGTTGACATGTGGTTCATTCATTAGTGATATCATCGTGTCCTATGGTAGCCAAATTTGTAAGACTGCAGCTCCAAAAAAGTGTTGCTTGCTGCCGAAGGTTTTAATTATCATCATATATCTAATCATGGAGGCTAATAAATGAACTGGGCCACCAGAACCATGTCAGTCACTGCAATATAATTACGTCAGTAACAGAATAATATTGAAGAGTTGCTTTCTGTATTATTTTACCCACAATCACTTCAAATTTGTACTCGGCCCGATAAATTTAGTATTTGATACAAAAATCAATTTTGAAACATTCAAGGATGAGTCAATTTCTAAGCTTATGAGTGTAGATCAAATTGTTAAGATTATTTTTATTGCTAAAATTTAATTAAGTTTCGCTGTGTGATATTCTGTGAGTGATGATACCTCGTCTCGAATCTTCAGTTCCAATAATTCACTCAGACCCAGCTGAATTTCATTAACAATTCGGAAGATAAAAAAAAATTCAACCAAAAGTGTGATTCTTTTTATTTTAGCTTAACGTTTCTTTTCTCAACAGCCTCTTCACATTTTTTGTGGGTCACAACTGAGGTCATTCGAGACGAGGCTTTCATCCTACTAAAATTGAACACAGGGGAATAGCCAGAGTATCACAAGGGCAAGACCTGGTCACCCACCAAGTAATGCCTCGCTGAAGGTGATCTAACGGGAACTATTCAACGTGCCATTGACGGATGGTATGACCAGAGGATCACAAGGGCAGGACCTGGTCACCCACCAAGTAATGCCTCGCTGAACGTGATCTAACGGGAACTATTCAACGTGCCATTGACGGATGGTATGACCAGAGGATCACAAGGGCAGGACCTGGTCACCCGCCAAGTAATGCCTGGCTGAAGGTGATCTAACGGGAACTATTCAACGTGCTATTGACGGATTATTCAACGTGCCATTGACGCAGGTTTGTGTCAATCTTTGAAATGTGTCGAGTGAAATTTTGAATTATTATTTTCAATAATGAATCTTAGGAATTGACCTCAAACAAAATAATGATAATAATAACCCCCTCAAAATATTATATTTTACATATTTTTACAATTCTATCTCCGTTCATCCCACGAAAATGGCCATTGTATCCCTTAGCGTTGAGCGATTTCAATGATACTTGATAGGTATGTCTATCAAGTATCATCGAACAGTGGCCACATTTGGGGTCTAAGCGTTTTGTTACCCTCAATTACATTTAAAGGATTCCTTATTTCTACGTAAAATACCGTGAAACGTTAAATATCAAATTTTGAGTGGGGGTATTTTTTTTTCGTAACGATTTATTGAAGAAGAAAAAAACGAAAAATCACTGAAAAAAAAAAAATCTATGTAGATTTCTTATTTACATTTTTTCGATAATAGCCCCCAGAGTCGATAGCAGTAAAAGTTAAATAAGAAACAAAAGTTTGGTGGGGTCCAACGTTGGATGGGTCAAATATATTTGATATATCATTCACTCATACTGGAAGATTTTCGAAACTGTATACGTAATTAACATTAATGTGAGAGTTTAGATTAGGTTTTTTAAAAAAAATGTAGCTATAAGGTAAAAGTGCTAGTAGTGGCCACATCCTCATTTATCATAAACATATGGTTCCAGTAACTTCTGTTGAAATCAATTCCATGTGTAAGTATGTTAAGCAGGGTCCACACTTATGTTGGAAATGTTTTACAACATTGCAACACAAGTATGGACGTGTTGGAAAACTGTTGTCCGACAGTTGTCCAACAGTTGTGCATGTTTCCATAAAAGGTGAAACATTTCAAAATGTTTCCAGAACCATTGATATTTTTGATATTAGAGATGCAATATTTTTTAATAATTCTCCGAAGTCGCAACTTGTCATTCGAAAAAAATTGTTGAATCCTGTATTTCAAATTTAATTCATCAACATGTGATCTGTATGCTTTTCAGGCCGTCCTGATATGTAGAACTGGCCATCGCCATTCTACACTCCAGGAGGACGGGTTACCTGAATGCGTTTCAGGTCGTCCTGGTATGTACAACTGGCCATCGCCATAGTATCAATCTGTCCCGTATGTTTTCACAAATACCTAATTCATTTTTTTTCTTCTTATTGTAAATCAACTCCGCCATTTTTTTTTTTTTTTTAATTAAATATGAACTAATAATATGAGGTTTAGGAGATCAGATTTTCTATCAAATAAATCCAACATGAAACATCAGATTTTCTTTCGCTAAAAAATAATAACCCTGTTCATATTTGCGGTAGTGTGTAAAAAAAGACTGGAGAAAAATTGTAGAATTTTCAAATTCAGTTAAAGTGAAAGCTCACACTAACAAATACTACTAGTCTAATAGTCTTTTGTGTCTCACATTTTCTGAATGAAGCAACCCATTGAATAGAAAATCTTCTTGTTTTTCTATTTATGTGAAAATATATACTACCCAGACTTTCTTTGGAAAATAGGAAAATACTAAAATGGCCAGGACGTTTTTTTTCTTTTTTTCGATCTGGTTTATTTGATAGAAAATGATCCCCTTTTATTTGAGCCATGAGCCACATCTGTATATAAAATGTGAATTTAAATTTATATAAATAATTATTAAATCTAGTCTCCGATGTATTTTTTTATATTAATTTCTGAATTATAAAAGTGCTAATATAATATTTAAGTTAATAATTTTATTAATTAGAAAAGACATTAATGTAATACTATGAATTATTTAGTTCAGTTTTTGTTTATGCTCTGCTGATATTTCAATTTATAAAAGTGGCTAAATTCTGACTGATATGAATTTGAATAAAGGGAAAGAGCGATGCAATAGATTTACTATTGTCGTACTTGGTTCGAATCAGGAACGTTGAATAATGTAAACATTGTTGCAGCCGGATTTACTAAATCCCAGAGGAGGAGACCCTAATGTTGATTTTTGAAATGCGTTTGATAACCATCTATTTTTACTTCCTAAGATATTTATCTTCAAAAGGCCTTGTTTTTATTGAACTGAGTAAATCTTTTCAATAAAAAAGAGGTTATGAGATCTGGAATGACGTAGGGAGAGCCGTTATAGTTATGAGATATGCCATATCAGGTAAAAAAAATAAAAGGGAGTAAATTGATAGTAGGCAATTAGGATAAAAGAGAGGTAAGCGACACCTAAAAAAATACTCCGCCTGGAAGATTTAAAATATCCCATATTTCTTGTCCAGGATTGCTGTCAGATGCCGGCCGCTCTCCATATAAACTAAGATTACTCCCTATGACGTCTTGGAATTAAATAATTACGACAAAAGATTCGTCTCTAAGTTTTCAAATTTGATTTTTTTCTAGTTTAACTTATGTAGAAATTAAATAAATTTGACAATTTATAATTTTGTATGATAGTTTTTGCGTTGATTTTTATTTCTGTTGTTTTTCAGCTTGATTGGCCCTGTCCCTTCTTCGTCTAATAGAGAGTTAATAGGCCATTGATATGGCAAGAGTATTTTATTCCCCCCTCCCCCCCCAGGACTAATGTCTTTTTTTATTGTGAACTCAGTATTTATCCCATCTCATAGTACCTAACGGAAAGGGTTGAACACCAAAACAGAACAAACACATCAACGATGACGTCATCGTAAAAGAAGCATCATCATACTATGAAAGATTTTTTTAAATATCAAATTCTTTTGTTGGGGTAATGGAGTGAAAAATGAAATTTGTATTAGGAATTTAGAATCAAACACAGGTATTTTTTTTATAAAATTAATGACGTCATTAACTTAATACATTTTCATGAAATAAACGATGACGTCGTCGTAGGAGAAGCGTCGTACTTTGAAGATATTTTTAAAAAATATCCAATTTTTCTGTTGGGGTAATGGAGTGAAAAATGGAAATTTGTAGTAGGCAATTAGGATAAAAGAGAGGTCTCTCAAAAAAGCGACACCTAAAAAATACTCAGCCTGGTGGTGACAATTGGAACTAAATTTTTAGTAAAATAAATATGATTTGCGTATTGCATAAACAGTGGAAAAAATCAGGCGTTCTTTGTGTATTCGTTTTGGACAATGTGTTGAAAAATGAAAATTGGTAGTAGGCAATTAGGATGAAAGAGAGGTCTCTCACAAAAAGCGACACCTAAAAAATACTCAACCTGGTGGTGACAATTGGAACTAAATTTTTAGTAAAATAAATATGATTTGCGTATTGCATAAACAGTGGAGAAAAAAATTTATTTTGATTTAATGACGACGTATTAACCCGTAATTAGCCGAAGAGATATTTTTAACCCTTAAATAGTCGAAAGGTTGTTATTAACCCTTAGTTAGCCGATGGGATATTTTGAACCCTTAGATAGTCAAAGGGTTGTTGTTAACCCGTTGTTAGCAGAAGGGATATTAACCATTAGCAGGCAGAAGGTATGTTATTCAGCCATCGTGAGCAGACAGAATATTAAGCATATTTTTTTTTTAAAAAAAAACACAGTAAATTACAAAATAAATATTTTTCTCAATTTTTATTGATTTCAAAAAATAATAATTTTCAGTATATCTATTCAACAACTTATTACATAATACGGAGATAATAAATAAAATATAATATATCTTTACAATTTAAAACAATAATGGAGTACAGTATTTGGAATGTTTTGTAGGAGATGTCCAGTAAAGCAGCTTGAATAGCGCAGGTATTAGATTTGATTCCCGGTCGGGTCAATAATTCTAGATTATTATTTTGATAATATAGTGACCAACCTTTCCTCAGACTGAAGGAATGTTATTACCACTTAATTAGTCAATTGGATATTACTAGTTCTATGAACTGTAGACCTTATTCACATCGGATCACGAGGGACGAGTTTAAAAAAAAATTGGGAGTTAAAACTAGATCTTCAATTCATTTGGTCAACCATTAACCCTTTAATAGTCAAAAAGATATTATTAAGCCTTTGATAGCAGAAGCTAAATTAACTTTCTATTAGTCGGGGGGATGACATTAGCCCTTTGATAGTCAAAGGAATAACATTACTTCTTTGATAGCGGAATAGATATCATTAAAACTTTGCTAGCCGAAGGTATAGTATGGGTCTTTTGACAAATTTCCCCTTAAATTTGTGATTTTAAGGAACTAGCTTTTCCTGTTACACCCAGATGTAAGGAAATTGCTGAAAGTAGCTATGCACCTTTCAGTTGACAAAAGCAAAAATAAAAAATAATGAGTTTAGGTACACAAAAAGACTTTCCAAAACTAGGAAATAAGGCATGCCCCCAGGCAAAAATGAAGGATTACTAAACATTTTTTAGTATCAAAACATTCTCATAAACACCTAATTGAACTTTGTGTTACCCTTACGTTGCGTATTTAAGGTCACATCTCGCCAAAATAATTTGTTTCCGTTTCTGCCTGGGCCAATTCATAATATAACTACAAATTATTGCTACTCTATGCTATGATACTGTGCCAGAAAAGAGTTACAGCTGGAGAGAGTAGTCACCGAACAAAAGGTTGTGGCATGGTAGAATTAAGAAAAGAAGCGACCAAACCAAATAGAATTGGGAATGGTTGAAGTTAAAGAAGATTATCCACAGTTTCTATGAATTTTTCAACTTTACCAACAATACTGGCACCGGGTCCCTATGTGCAATTATGTTCATAGCCGGTATTCGACCTCCGGACTCCCGCATGCAAGACAAGTGCTATGACCACTTGGTCATGGGAGTTGGGGCTGGTCAACTTTTAGATACTAAAAATGAAAAAGTGACTGTTTAGAAATCTTGAATAGTCAGCAAAAATGATTGGTTTCTATTACTAATTCTCACCATGATTTATAATTACGCTACTAAACAAAAACAAATTCTTTCGTTTATCGATCATCAAATAAATAAAAAAATTAAAATTGGTTAACGTTAAGTGGCGATGGGTTCCACTTACAGAGGAAGTTTTTGGATTCTATCGTACATTGGAATTAAAAAAATAAATTTTGCGGGAGGGGGGGGGGGGNTAGGGGGGTATTTTTTTGTACTGTCGATTCCAAGGTTCTATATTTTACATAAACCCCAATAAAAAATTTTATTTGTGTTAATGTAAAATGCATAAGAATGATGCATTTTCAATTAAAAATCCGTCAGTACCTGAGCTCGAACCGCGGAACCTCGTCAAGAAACCCCCGTGTTTTCTCAGCTGGTCGGCTTAATTACCCAATAATATAAAAACATAATAATCCCTTATTTATACTGCCCGAATAGGACTGAAGTCCCTTTGACACCGGCAGTTTTTTGGATGCTATTATTATGTGGTAAATATCTCAAATTCATGAGGATAAAATTCCATGGGTTGGCTGGGTTTGAACTCACGCCCTACTGTTTACCAGTCAGAGCGTCTTACCACTGTATCACCCACCCATATATTCATGAGTAGTAAACAAAGAGATTAATGATGTTGCTAGATTGTCTGAACACCTGATGTGACGTATCAGTATGGTACTACATGCGCTTCTACAAATGGTTATTTAAAATTAAAATAATAATAATAATAGTCGTAATCTATAAACTAAAGGAACTATACATAACAAATATAGAGATCCGATATACAAAACGTAATGAACAAAAAAGGAGGTTCACTCTGCTATCTGTAAAATAAAAACCTCTCTGCGGTCAGAGCTGCGCAAAAACGCGTGGTGACTAGGGATGGGTATCGATTAG
Organism: Pachypsylla venusta; assembly: GCA_012654025.1. Lineage (NCBI taxonomy): Eukaryota > Metazoa > Arthropoda > Insecta > Hemiptera > Aphalaridae > Pachypsylla > Pachypsylla venusta. Next base: position 11,222,738 of record CM022882.1, on the reverse strand, counting down.
AAGATTAACCGAAATTGAAAATGATCGACTATATTTTAAATCAATACATTCATTGTATGATCGGTTAATGTAAATAATGGACAAATAATAGTAGTGTTCTTCGGATGGGATTTTTTCTGAAGTTGGCCTCATATTGACAGACAAAAGGAGACGCCTCCTGTATGCCGATCCGGCCAACAGACCCTCTTTAAAAAAACATTTCTGAAAAATTTGTTGTTGTTAATTTCGTGCATTAGGTATCCACCGTTCCGTTTTATTTTTTGGCGTTTGAAATGTTTAAATTTTTCTTTTCAATTAGTTTGCCCATTATTCATATAGACTATGTCTATTGATTGAATTACCGATTAATCGATATACTGACCACCGATTAATTGGTAAAAGGTCAATAATAGATGTTTTTGTTCGGTACCCATTCCTAGAAGTGACAGCTCTCAGTGAAATAGAGGCTAAAAATGGAGCGAATTTAAAAATTTTCATGTACACTCAAGACTCATATGATAAGTCAATGTGATGAGCGGTTAATCTACATATGGACGGTTAGGGTGGGATGGAGAAGAATACAAACTTAATAACGCCCGACTGAATGTGCATTCAAACCTTGAGAGTCCACACTGTGTACAATCAAAAGTTACAGTTTGTTCGCATGCCCATTAAGTCGGTCAATTAGAGCATCTAACACATTGTTTTCACACCAAAGAAGGCCAAAAGAATCACTCCAGAATATTATATTATGATCTTGTGTCTGTGGCCTATTTCACAATATACCACTTTTACTAAGATATGATCCAATGTCAGAACTAAGTAGCAGTATTTGAAGTAACCCAGTTGAAAGAAACAGGAGAATATTATCGTCGAAACGAAAGATAGGCCATTTTTGGTCAAAAAAAAAATCTGAGTGGACTTTGTACGTAGAACCTATCTCCTCAGAAGTCCAGCGCCTACCATAGTAAATTCTTTTTACTGGACCATCTGCTATAGCATTCCACTCAATATCCCGTTTATAAAGTTCACATTGAGCGTATACATAAAACTAAGCAAATGCTTTTGCTTCGGAAATATACTTGGTAGTATGAGCATATTATGATCTGATTCTTTTGTATACGTTTTTAAATTACTTAATTTTGGTATTTGGGTAGGGTTGAGCGAACGCTCAACTTCTAAGCATTCTTCGCTACGTAATATTAAGTACCTCGAAACGTAAAATAAAATTTCGAGTGAAACTATTTTTTTAGGGTTTATTCCCGGGTTACAATTTTTATAATAGAGGTATGAACCAAAATTTGACGCCATCACATCGTTACTACATGGTTTGCGTAATCTGTATAGGAGTCACAATGTACATGAAACTTAAAGCAAAAAGGAAATGTGCGACAATCAAGCGACTTAATAAATTGGCAAAGCAAAGTGTCTAAAATAAAGAATCGGGCTAATTAAAAATAATTGGTTAAATTAACGCCTGATAAAACAACAAATTGTTAAACATAATTAATTAAAAATAATAATAAATCAAAATAAAATAAGCGAAAACAAAGATAGACTATTTCATACAATATTGTAAACCAATATTTAGAGACGAATCGAAAATCAGTTCTTTTTAAGATCTTGCACAAGATCTAATTCAATTCACTTTCAGTCTCTCCAGGCAGAAAGAATATGACGATGTGAACAAATTTCATTTTTTTTTTAGAAAACATCGTTTATCGTTTTGGTAACAAATTATTACGCGCCAGAGAAAAAAAATCGCATGCTTTATCTAGTCCCTTAGTATGTCGTTTAAAATTTTGCATTGGTGCACACTAGATAAATGTTAAAGAACTATAGTAACTTCTGCATCTCTTTCAGCAGATTTCATAAATTTGAAGGTGTTTTTTGATTTTGAAGTTGTTAAATGTTTTTCGATTTTTTTTTTTTTAAATAACAATAATTATTATAGTGATAGCAAGTTTCAATGACAACAGAGGCAATTACTGACGTGAGGTGAAAACCCCAATCTGAAATAAGTTGGGTTAGAGAAACCTAAAATATGTATTTGAATAATTGGTAGATTAGGAACATTGAACAGTTTCCTTGTCGATTGTTCTCTAAATTTGGATTTACAATTTGTACATATAACAAAAACATTATGCTAATAGGCCTGAGCAGGAAAAAATAGTTCAGGCGAGACAGATCAGACCAGGTGACGATGACGGTATCAACTGTAAAATGAACGTTTCAGCGAGACACAGTCGTATAACCGTTATCTTAACAACTCCTTGGATGTATAGAGTTACCTTAAAACCTCGTTGAGTGTATCAAGCAAAACGGTCGTTTTGCGAACGCCAAGAAAAAAACGAGCGTGCTATATTAACACGAGCCAAGATTCCTATGTAAAATCAATATTTTCAAACTAATTTTTGAATAAAATCAAGGAACACTTGGACATCTTTCTTTCCAAAAAAATGTTTCATATATTTTTTTTTTTATTTCCTAGCGCAAAATTTTAGCCGGGCAAAACCACCATAGGGCTTTGAATTTTTTTGAAAAGAAAGATGTCCAAGTGTTCCTTGATGCTAAGAGGAGTGCCTTTTTCTCAAAAAAAGAAAATCCATCAACCGGTTACGGAGTTACGACCGCTTTTGCGACGCATTTTTTCCCATAAGAAATACATTGACGAATTTGTTTTTAGTCATAACTTTTTAACGGTTTGACCGATTTTGATGAAATTTGGTAGGATTGTTCATCTACTTTATTGGAATGGCGGTAGAAGTTTTCACAGAGATCGCTCGAACGGCGAAGTAATTCAATTTTTTTTCTGAGATAAATTTGCAATTAGAAAAAGGTCACTTTGTCTCAATTTTAGATTTAAGAAAACAATGGCT
>CM022882.1:11167527-11219694 GCA_012654025.1 Pachypsylla venusta | reverse complement strand
ATTTATATCAACTAGGTATATGTAATTCCCTTTTGTCTTTTTCAATTATCTTCTCCCCAGTATTTATGTTAACAATAAAACTCACTCTATTAGTGTCAATTTTTTTAAATGTCCAGACATTTGATCTTTCCATAGACAAAATAATAATTATACCTGTGTCCCCAAAATAAGAAGGTGGAAGAAAAATATCTTTATAATTTTAGGGTGAATCATTGTTTGCGTAGGAACAAAGGAAAATCATAATTATTTTAAGGTCAATCAATGTTTGGGTTAAACGTACTTCCTTTATCATTTCGTGAATACAATAAAATTTTAAGACTCAGTGAGCTATAAATAATATTAGCTTAAAATGTGCGCCAAGTGGCAAGCAGTGAAAATAACAGATTGTTTTCAGGTGACATAAACTTGGCACCCATAATTATGATATCATCTCCTTTGTAGGCATAACCTTTTCAGATAACATGATCTTGGCACCCCTATGATATCACCTGCTTTATAGGCATGACCTTTTCAGGTGGCAAGAACTTGGTACCTATATCATATCACCTCCTTTATGGGCAAATAATTTTCGGGAGAGAGATGGACCACTTGAATTCTTAGCTTTTTTGTAGGGACATTTTCTTGGAGTTTTTTTTGCACATGAAGTGTTTTTTGGGGGGATAAGCGTTACGTTAACACCTAGTTGGGTGTTTTTTTGTCCGTGACTTTTTTCCCGAAGAGAGAAAAAAACGTCACGAACAGTTATGTTCCCACTTGAAAAAAAAAACGTTCATAGTTAGAAAATAATAAATAGGTACTTTCCTTAGAAAATGTTAAATTCACCCACAGCCCTGGTACCTGACTGGCTCTGTCTCATCTGAAGTAACAAAAAAATGATCGCTGGTAATTCCGTCCTAAATTATAAAAATTTTTGGTATAATTTTTTATCAAGGGCGGTCGTTAAAAGCGACTACAAACTCCTCTCGCTACTAAGTGCGACTGCAAGAGACTAATGCAGGAATAGAAGTTCAGATACAAACAACTTTTCCATTATTATAGAACTGGTTGCAGGTCTCTTATGAGACTGATTGCAATAATCACTGCTGCGAATTTTGTTTGGATCTATTATGACCAGTATTTCGGATAGTTTTTTTTTGTAAGGTAATATACAGGGTGTTTCAAAAGGTTATGCAAAAAAGAAACCACGTATAGTAGAGCTCAAATAAAGGCCACATTGCTTAATAAACTCCTATACGGAAATGGACCCCAAGGTAGCTACGACCACCCAAAGTTGGCACTTAAAAATCGCTTGAACAGTAAAGACAAATTATTTATGAAGTGAAAAACCTGAAAACACGTGTTGAAGCTTGCATCTCCAGGAAATTCATCAAGTCCGATACCCAGATTGGGCAAAATTTTTGGAACTTTTATTTGCTATATGAACTAACGTCAGATAAATACTTCATATTTAGAATCGTCCTACGCTCAATTTTTGTGATTTTAAAAGGTCAACGGTTAGTTTTAGACAAGATCTATTCCGGTCTTTTTTGTAGCAAAACAAGTTTTAGAAGACATCGCATACCTTAAAACACCAAAAAAATACAAATCAAAAAGTTTTAGGCATATTCATTTCATGACCCCCCCATAACTCGGCCCTTGATCGGGGAAAAAGTGCCAAATACCAAAGAAGTATTGTTATCATATAAAATTATTCGATTTTTTATAATTATTTTTTGATTTTTAAGTGCCAACTTTGGGTGGCCATAGCTACCTTGGGATCCATTTCCGTATAGAGGTTTATGAGGCAAAGTGGCCTTTATTTGAGCTCTACTATACGTGGATTCTTTTTTTGCATAACTTTCTGAAACACCCTGTATATATTTTCAAAATAAATTACAATAATACACATCCCCTAAGCTAAGGCAAAATTTTTGGGAGTTGGATTAGAACCATCTACGGAAGATCCGAAGCTTAGCGTGTAGTCGCTTTTAAAAAGGATGACCGCGGCAAAAAAAAGGGTCCACACCCATTCACAACGAATGAGCGTCATCGACCTGGAAAGAAGTTCAATTACATGAAGTTTTGAGAGCACCGAAGTGTTTCATCGATATTGGAGAAGATAGATCAAAAGCCCCATTCACATTTGGAATGGGTGGTGGTAGCACGGGTGGTGGCGGAAGAGTAGCGGCATTGGAAGCGGCAGATATGTTCGAACTGGTTGATGAAGGTGAAGAAGAGTTGTTTTTCGATTGACTTGGTGCTAGATACTCGCCAGTGATTGGATTAATGGAATGTACATTACGAATATGACTTTCTAGATTACCTCTTTGGTAACATTTCTTTGGACAGTGCGGACATTGGAAGCGAGGTTCTTTACCACAATGAAGTCGTTTGTGAGTGTTTAAGCCTTGTTTCCAAAGATAAGATTTCCCACAGTTTTCACACGAATACAATGGACGATCGCCTGGAAATGAAGACAAACGAAGATAAGTCATGAAAACGATGTACATAAGCGAAAAAATAGTAAATACAAATATTGATTTTATTGCAAAAATTAGCAGGAGTGGATAACTCCTTTATGTAACCCATCTGGGACTGAGCATCCCAAAATAAAATTTTAGTTAGTCCAACCAGGGAATTATTTCCATATACCTCGTACAAAACTGACAGTTGTTAGGTCTCCACTCGTGAACGCAAAACGGATATGCAACTGGCTATCGTAAATTCTAGACCCCGTCCAAGCATTTGACGGAGGATTCAAGGTTGTACTGGAGGAGATCATTAGGGAAGTGTTGAAGCGTGACATAACCTCTCATTCATTATTTTTATTTGTCGTTTTTATTGATTGTTTATGGCCCCTTTTTTTATTTTATTTTCGTATAAACTTTATATTTTACGTCCGCTTTGATTGGCGCTTTAGATGCATGACCTTGATAATTGTATTCTACGATTTCCCACGGAAAATAGAAAAATAATATGGCGCACTCGAAAACGGTTCGGTATTTTCGAATTCTGATAATTTTACTGGGATCTAGTCCCTGATTTTGGAGGGTCCATTCCAATAAATTGATCGATCTTTTGCCGTTTTGGCCAGACAATTATTATTTCCTAATTTGATTTTGCCCCATTCCGGTTTTTACTTGAATCTCTGCAATAGCCGATCATAGTTTTACAAACTATGTTCTAAATTAAGGATTAAAATTTCTGCTTCTGGGTCAATAAGCCATTTTGTTTCACTGGAGCCATCTCACCTATCTGTGCTAATATCACGGAGTATTTATTTCTGCTTCTGGGTCAATCACCCATTTTGTTGCACTGGAGCCATCTCACCTACCTGTGCTAATATCACGGAGTATTTATTTTTGCTTCTGGGTCAATAACCCATTTTGTTTCACTGGAGCCATCTCACCTACCTGTGCTAATATCACAGAGTATTTCTGCTTCTGGGTCAATCACCCATTTTGTTTCACTGGAGCCATCTCACCTACCTGTGCTAATATCACGGAGTATTTATGCTTCTGGGTCAATCACCCATTTTGTTTCACTGGAGCCATCTCACCTACCTGTGCTAATATCACGGAGTATTTCTGCTTCTGGGTCAATCACCCATTTTGTTTCACTGGAGCCATCTTCCCGAACCACTTTTTTTCGCTTGAACAGCGGATTGTTTTCTTTCAATCTCGAGTGATGATGGTTCATATAGGCCTCATTCCACTCTTCCTCCATTTCCAAATGATGTCGAAAGCTTAGAATGCCCATTGCCAATTTTTTGTGAAGATTGGCGTCCCGAAGTCGGCCTAAAAAATGAAAATTATTACTTTTAGTTTCAGTTTATCTAGTGGTCAAACTGTAACGAAAAATCCAATGTAGCAGGGCTATCAAACAGGATAAAAAAAAATTCTATACTTTTTCTAGGGGTTCCCGATATAGTTTTGGGGTAGTCCATTCCCAGAATCTTTTTTATCTCTTACGGTTGGGCTGATTGTACCGCTAAAAATTCACTTCATGATAATTATTAATCCCTACCAGTTAAATTTCTTTTTCCTTCCCTTTTTGTACTTATTAAAACAAAACAGGGTTCCAACATATTACTACGTTTACCCATAGTCGAGTTACATTGGTTAGGATTTAGCATACTAACAAGGTTTGTATTTTTTTCCACAGAAAAAATGGCGTTATGACTTCTTTTTTTTATTATTGCCGACGCAGCCCGCACCGCTATGGTTCAATACTCGCCGCTCGCACCACTATTAATCAATACTCGCCGCCCGCGCCAATATGGTTCAATACTCTTGCCCGCGCCGCTATGGTTCAATACTCGCCGCTCGGGCCACTATTGCTCAATACTCGCCGCTCGCACTTCTATGTTCAGTACTCGCCGCCCGCACCAATATGGTTCGATACTCGCCGCTCGCACCGCTATGGTTCAATACTCTCGCCCGTGCCGCTATACTTCAATACTTACAAAGAATCTTCCTTGCTGACTTAAAAATAAATAAAAAGCATAGAAATTTAGAAGAACAAAAATAAACAAAAAAAGAAAAAACACATCACACACACACGCACATACAAAGAAAAAATAAAAGTAGAGAAAAAGCTACGTTGAAACTAAGGCCTTGCAATCAATTATTATAAAAATCTGTTGGATATTTGAAAAAGAAAGAAAAAAATAAAACAAAAATTGTAAAGAGTTGATATTAATTTAAATAAATTATGAATTAAAAATGTAGGTACGTCAGAGACTGGCAATTGTCAATGACATGTTGAAAACACCAGTTCCCGTAAGATCACTGAAGGAAGCAACATCTAGCGAGGTTTTATTAGGTGAATCACCATGTAGACTCAAGCCCTCGTGATTCTGGCCATACCCGGCCCAACCCAGGATGAGTGAGTTTAAAGTGGGTAGCTGCGATTAGAGAATAAAACAACCGTCTCGAATAAAAAAAAAAATACTAGGAACTGGACAGAACTGGGTTCGAGGTAAGTTTTTGCTAAAACCTTTAAAATCAACCATGAAAAAAAAATACCGCAAACCAAAATTTTATGTTTTTCCCAAGGTTAGTGGAATCCAAAAATATCAATAAAAAATAATTCCGCATCCGTAGGGCACTTTACGGAATTTTTCAGAGGAGCTGTTAAAAACATGAAATTGACAAAAGATATGTGACGGACTGTAACAATAATACTTTTCATGAAAAACTGTCACCGTTGTGTGCCAAAACCCGTTACTGCAGATGAACAAATCTTTTTATTCAATTTTTGTATTCTGCACCTTGATGGGCAAAATATTAAATTCCAGAAAAAAATCAACTCAAAAAATTGGGCCAAACTATAGCCGGGAATTGGATCCCGAAGAAGATCCATGATGAATTTCGGTGGAGTTTAACTTAAGCGCATATACCCAACAAAAGATATATTTATTTTGAAACCCAAGTTTTTCGTTTACTTTTCTTTATAATTTTCTCTTAATTAAGATCATCTAAAGTGCAGATGACCTAATAATCAGAAACTGAGACGAGATTGATGTTATTAGGTTCAAGGGTTCAAGATTCACAATTTAAAAATGATTTTATTATTACTATTTCTCGGGGACTGACTTGAAAATAATACTCTAAATTTGAGACTTCAAGGAGGAATTCGATATTTATTTTTGTGAAAAACTTTTATTTAATCAAGTCCAAAATAAGAAAAAATGGCGACCTAAGACAAAACAGTGATAAAGGAATATATGAGGAAAATATTGTTTGTATTATTGTTTAAATTTTACTATGTCAAACACCAAAACCAATCTTGCTTACGAGCCTCAATGACTAAAAGGTTAAGAACTACAGGTAAGTCCGCCAAAGCCAAGTGGCAAAAGTGCCATCCACGGTGTACGAACAATTATTTTATATCAAATTTTAGGATTCTACGAACCACCTTTAAACGTATAAGACCAAATTTTTAGGAGGGTATGTTTTTCGTGATCAATTACAGGTTAATTAAATACATTTTAAATAAACTTTTTTTTTTTTTTGGTTTGTGCAATTCCAAAGATAATTTACACAGAGCTTGCCTTATTTTTTTTAAATTTAATAATCAATTTTATCTTTAAATTTCCAATCAAATAATAAATAATTATTATTAGGATTTTTTTTTCATCATACAAAACGTAAATTTTTCTCAACTTTCAATTCAAAATACTAAAAAACAAACACAAATCAAATCAAGAAAGCGTATTTTTTTCATCATTTTTTTTCTCCTTTTTTAATTTTTGGTTGATGGCGCAAAACAGCACAAGTGAGAGCGTGATTTTGTTTTTGTACAATTGTAAGAGTTCAGAATGACAACATAAAAAAAGAAAAAAAAAAAAAAAACAAGCTATGTAACAGACTGATCAATATGCTTGCTATTATTAAGAAGTATTCTAGCTAGCGAGCCAAATGCAAAAAATATATAAAGAACAAATAATAATTCTAATAGAAGCAACGAAAAACTTAGGATTTGTACATAGAGAAAATGCTGAAAGAAATAAAAAACAATTATCTACTTCTTCTGGAAGGAAATCCTGCCTACCAAACTCTGTAATATTCTCCAACCTTCATCTACAAATCCCTCTTTTTGACGCTATAATATATTCGTCGACAAAATTTCTCTTTAGGTTTATTATCCTGGCACTTAAGCCATCACTGGGTTTTTTGTACTTAAGCATTCTCTCTAAAATTTGGAATGGGGAACAGAAAAAAACTGTTGATTTCGAGACGGACACGCTAGTCGGTACTTAGAACCACGATAACTTTGAAGCACCACAGTTCCACATTATATATTTAGAAGTGGGGGTTGATTTCCAGAGAAACACAATTTAGCTGAGCTTTTTGAAAACGATGATTAAAATAAATTCAATTATATTATATGGCACTTACTATTCGAGTTAGAAAAAAAAATCGGTCCCAAAACGTAAGTTGAATTTTTTTCAAATTGTAAGCCACTAATACCGATTGTTAATTTAAGTTAAACATTCTGAGGTATCTGAAAGAGATTTTTTGAAAAGGTGTCCCTATCCCTTAGTCTAATGAGCCAAAAATGTTCTAAACTAAAAAAAAAATCGAACCACCGTTGGGACATTTCATCTCCATGCTTCCATTTCTCCGTCATTCAAAAAGCCTAATTTTTTCCACTAAACCACCCAAATTAAAAATATTCAACACTAGTAAGTAGTAATAAAGTTCAATAATTTTGTTTTTTTCGGGTAGAAATCCAGTAGACAGGGTTCATCAGAAAAACAATTTGTTTCACTAGCTTTTGGGGGACTGGGGTTTTCTTTTTGCTTCCCACCGAACACGGGGGATGTATGTTTAAGTTGGAAAAAATGTTTGCTCTCAAAAATGTATATTCCCATAAAGGACCAAGGACCGTACATGTCCGATTAAGGCTTTTTTATGTCATTTGAAATTAATTTAATTATCAATAATTTTATCACACTGGTTAAATGACGAGGAAGCTACATTGATATGTACTACACGTTACGAAACCTGAAATAATTAATATTAACACAATCGTGCACAGAGTAATCAAATTTAGTTAACAAACTTTTTTTTAAGAAAAATGAGATATTAAAAATAAAATTTAAATTAAAATCAACTCTTTAACAACAAAAATAAAATTAATAGAAACTAAAATTAATAAATTTTACAGCAAAATAATGAGTTAAGCATAATAACTACATTAAATAATAATAATTAATTAGAAGGTCTAGTTTCAACGTATAGCAAATCAAAATAACAAAATAAGAATTATGAACCGAAAAGAAAAGGATGTACAAATCTAGGATACCACAAGGCTTTTGGAAGGTTCGTTTTCTCAGGTCAAATGGTTAAAGTCAGTCAAGTTTCTTATGATAAAGTCAGTAATCAAGACTTTTCCTGCCCAGGTAGTCAGAAATCAACACCCCCCTTAAAGGTTCTACGAATTCGTATTTTTAGTATGGTAATAGTCATTCATTATCATACCTATTATCAAATAGGTTTGAAAAAAAGGAAAAGTTACTATTTTCAAGACCAATAAAACTGAAAAAGATTCGATAGATTTACCCCCATCTTTTCGTTTCGTTTAAAATAAAAATCAAAAACATAAATAAATAATTAAATCTCACTCAGTATCATCAGTTACCATCTCTTTTCTTTTTGGATTCAAAACTTCCATCCTTATCTCCCAGGATTGTGTGATAATTGGAAATACACACACATACTATATGCAAGTTCACTAGAAGATGTCGTAACAGACGAAAGCGCTCGTGACTCATCAATTTTACTTGTAGTCGATACAAAATTAATTAGAAATTCTTATATTTCAAAATGACTACAAACATCCTCAATAATATTTCTTATTTGTATATGCAAGTTGTTTAATAATTCAGTAATTCGCCCAAGGTTTTAGTTGAGCGAGTCTTCACCTCTTCGAGATTTCCGCCACTTTAATAAGGAAAGTTTCTCAAATTTTATTAAAGTATGGGAGAAATATTCTGATTTTTTTTCACTTTATTGAGGCCATCATTAAGCCCATTTTGAAAAAGAAAATAAAATTCAAGTACGGTCGTCCAAGCTCACCCTACTTTGAGCGACTGATCCAAATAAATTTAGGTCAATGTAACTTAAAGAGTGTAAAATATAACGCTTACACCAAATTTCATTAACATACATACATATATGTATATTTGGATCAGATTTCAAAGGATGACGGAGATTAACCCCACGATTTTTATTTCATTTGTCCGTTTGTATATTTGCACCACGATAACTCTCAANTTGAGGCCATCATTAAGCCCATTTTGAAAAAGAAAATAAAATTCAAGTACGGTCGTCCAAGCTCACCCTACTTTGAGCGACTGATCCAAATAAATTTAGGTCAATGTAACTTAAAGAGTGTAAAATATAACACTTACACCAAATTTCATTAACATACATACATATATGTATATTTGGATCAGATTTCAAAGGATGACGGAGATTAACCCCACGATTTTTCTTTCATTTGTCTGTTTGTATATTTGTACCACGATAACTCTCAAACGCTTGCTCAGACTTCACATGAAATTTGGTATGAACTTTTATTAAATTCATGGAATTTTTCTGAACAGTTTTTTAACTTAAATCGAAAAGAAATCTTAAGCAAAAAATATATATTTTTTTATACAAAATTCAATACCACCATCAAAAATATAGGGTTAAAAAATTGACCATGAAATAACCTTGAATCCGACCTTCGAGAAAATTTTCAAGGTAATAAATATTTCTTCCAAAAATCAATGAATATTTTAACTTTTTTTTTGTAAAATAAACCGTTTCGACGATGTGAATTAAAATGAATAAGCCTGTATATTTTAAGAGACAAATTGTGTTTCGTTTAATTGGCGGACGCGTCGGCTCGTACAGTCCAAAGCAAAATCGTTCTCCACCACAACTTGCCAAAATATAACTATTAAAGGAGTTAATAAAATTAGTTACTTGAGAGGTATAATAAAACATTGCACCTTAAATAAATAAATGTTAAAAGAGAAAACGAATGCAATAATCCAAAAGAAGAGAAATCAATAAAATAGTAAGAATATTATCACCACAAGGATACATACGCGCGCCAGGGGTGATAATGAAAATAAAATAATTAAATATTTTCAAGACAAGTTCAATTTCAAATTAATTCTTTTCTAGACAATCCATGAATGGACTCAGTCTACACATGAATTTGTTGACAGCAATAACGTCTCTTTTTATTCTGCCCACCCAGCAGATGGTTTTCGAGTTTTGGCATGGAAACTCAGCCTTGTATGAGTGACGCCAGCTTCTAGACTATTAAGACACCAAATGGAACCTCTACAAACCAAATTTTAGAATATATTATTTATTAAATCTAAATCGATCGAATGTTTTCTTTTAATAAAAAAAAATGAGATTCAAAGACTGTCACTATCCCAAATGAGCCCTGAACAAACCAAATTTTCGAAGAAGTTATAAAATATGAATCAATCGAATTTTATGAACTGCGGCAGTCAACACGTTACTGAATTAAACCCATTTTATTGTTGCACCTTTAGACATTCAGGCACAAATTTAGAGCAAATTGGGACGTAAACACTAATTTTCATTAAAATCAGTGTTCTCCGCATGTGAAACAAGTGTCGCTAACGCGTAGTTTTTCAAGTTCGGATTTATGAATTATAAAATTCTACGTAGATATCTTAAAACTTAAAATATTAAATTTTGAGAAGGGTTCGTGGTCGATTGCAAAGACTCAAAAAAGGTAGGATCAAAATTAAATGAAATATAAGACGTGTTATGAAGTCATTCTGTGAGATTCCAAGTGACGCAATCAATTTCATTAATATAAAGGAAGAAAAGTTAATTAATTAAGTGATGATAATTAAAAGAAAAGAGATAGCAACCAATTACCACATTCATACAAACTAAAGGTTAACTAAAGAAAAATGGGTTTGATTAGAGAATGCTAAATAATAGAAACATGAGTATCGTACCTTTTTCATTTCAATTCAGGATCTTGGAGATAAAAAGTATCTCAATCTCATAGCACACACAATCTATAACACTACTTTAGTATAGTCCTGTATTTCCATACAGGGAGTCCCGATTAACCGAACAACTGATAAAACTTCATACAAGTTCTCAGGATGCGAATTCTTCACACTGGGAATGTCTCCTGGTGTGTACACCATGCTCAAATAAATCTTCATCATTGAACGGACCAAACGTGTTTTTATTTCGCCATTACAGATGAACTTGTATGTAAATGTAGTTTCTTTAACGTAGTGCCCAACAGTCTCTTCACAATTTTTGTGGGTCACGACCACTGCTAAGAGCCTCATGTACTAATAATCTCTTCTTTCTACCAAACCAAATCTTTTTACCATTGGTCTCTTTTCACATTAAAGTAACTAATCCATCGTCCGCACAAGGCTGAGTGCACACTGAAATCACAGGCACTATAATTTTCAGACCTCGTGTGTGCAATGCCAGTGTGATACCCACTAGACCAGTACTGAATCTTACACTAAATGTATACCATCATCGTTCTGGCTAGGGACTTCAGAAACTTTTCCCCAACCCCCAATTCGACCCCTTTTTTTTCTTCTGTCCATCCAGAGTAACCCTAATCCCAGATGTATCTTGGATTTGTTGAAATGTATTCCATGCATGTTTTTAGGTGGGGCGTTCACTAATGTGGCAACAAATCTTGGCCGAGAAAATCGACGGCGAGGTAGGATTGGTGACGATTGCAAAGGTTCATTATTGGAAAAATAATAAATTCAAACTTTATTTACATTTATTTAAACTCATCCAAGATACACATTGCCAGTCTGGGCGAGACCTTATTTAGTTTTCCCAAATTAAACGTCTATCAATATTAAGGATATTTTCAAAACTGAATATTTTAATTAAAAAATGTTAATTCACTTAAATTTTTTCAAGATTCTTTGGAAAATATTAAATTTCTTGCCCATATTAATTATTCTAAGGTGTGTCTATTAGAGATAAAAAACCATAAACATTATAAAATAGTACCAAATTTGAAAACTACATCAGCTAAAGATATTAAAATTATTTTTCTTCCGTTGTCATTTCCTGATTATATCAATGGTTTGAGGCTAAATTCAAATGTGAAATTACCAAAAACGAGTTATTTTAAATGTTGTTTTTAAAAAAGTTGAAGATAAAAAATAAACTTCTTCTTAAATGACATACATTTTTTTAAATAAATTTATCATCTTACATTCTCCCAAATTGAATAATATTCTCAATTGAAAATATCCCTAACTGATACCTAATCTGAGCGTGATTTCTGGTTGTTCAACATTTCTCTAGAAATTTAGATTAATTTTAAAAACCTGACTTAATTTAACAGCGTGGAGAAAGTGAAATATCATATAACGTTGTTAAACAATTTCGCCCCGTAAACCACCATTCATTTCAAACCAGTCAACGCCAAAAGGCCAAAGTGACGCTCATGGATTTATTTAATCGATTTTTCTTTAAGTCTTCCCATATACGAAGTAAAGGAAAATAAAATATTGTATTGTTGTTGTTTTTTTCGTGGTCGATTCAAAAGTTCTTTATAGACACGCAGTAATTATAATTCGATAAGTTTTTTTTATTTTCATAAAAAATCCACAGGAACAGGAAAAAATGACCAAATACTATCAAAATAGAGAAATGTTTTTCAACGGAGAAATTGAATTGAAATTCAAGGATAAAACACAATTTAAAAATTATCGGAAAATTTACCCAGGACCTAAAACTGACATTGACAAAATATTTTAATCACTCAATAATTTCTTTTCCTAATTGTTCAATAAATTGATTCCTCGTTGAGGAAAAAAAACAAAAAAGTCAATCTATGAATAAATAGTCCACTTTTTATTCAAATTGATAAAAATCAACACGATTACGTGTAAGTGGTCCATTGAGAGACCACGTGACATCGGCTTTTTAAAGAGCAAAATGAGAATTAGCTACTAGCCATAAGAGTTTAAGTCGTGTTTTACCGATTGAAAATCAATAAAAGAAGCAAACGTTTCTACAAATAATTAAAATTATTAATTTTTCAAAAATTTACTCTAAAGAAAATCTTTTATTATTTTAAAAAATCTAAATTTACGTTTAAAAAAATCAGCCTTTTTGGTAAATCTTATATCACAGTAAACTTAAAGCGCGACTAGAAATGTTTTTTGTTTTTTTTCTCTCCGTTACACCGAGAATCATCTCCCGTCCAAAATACTATAACTTAAACAAAATTTAAGCACCAGAAAAAATACCAATTTTTTGTAAATAAAAATAAAATGAATTTCACAAAAGTCAAGTTCCAAATTCTGACCAATCTCTCGAACAAGACCAAATTCAGTTCAAATGTTCTGAGAAAAAAATTCTTAACGGCACCATCAAAGGCTTTCCGAATCTTATTTTTGAAAAGAAATAAAGTGATCCGCGTCAAAAGTTCATTTCGTAAAGAAAAATAAATTCCGACCTGGAAAACTTGTTTCATACATTCAAAAGGTACGACCCTGGAAAACACTTCGAACGTCAAGAACATTTTATCGAACTTTTTACTGAACCAACATTCGAATCTTGTCCGGGATTATTGCCAAACTCTTATGAGCTCTCCTTATGTGATATTCATTTTTTTCCGTTGGTTACAATAATAGGACGCCCTTTTCAGTTTTTGTTGTAAACCCCAAATCTTGAAATCACTTTATCAGTATTTGAATGCAGCTTGTCTTTCTTCCCGTACAACGATTTCAATGAAGGAATATGTCTTCTAGAGTTATGTATGAATACAACATCTGTAAAAAATAAAAAATAAATTAAAATTGTTTTACTCAGCCATACCTAATTTCATCGAAATCCAATGAGACGTTCAAGAGTTATCGGACACATTAAGAGGAAAAACAGAAGAAATTGTGTCGTGTTAAAACTAGACCTTCACTTCATTCCGTCAAAAACGAATCCTTAGTGGCCAGGCCAGTATAAATCTTAGTTAGGAAATACTAATCATATTAAAGACCAAACGAAGTGGAGTCTGGTTTATACAACAGGACAGAACTTAGTTTATACCACGATCCGTCTTATCCAATTTTGTAGAAATTTGTTGGTATTGACATTCATTATATTGAAAAAAAAAGCTGGTTAGTTTTTAGAGCCACTCGTGGCCAAATGGTAGCCATTTACGTGAGTGTGGTCTACATTTCACAGAACTAATAATATTTGTCTAAAATAGCATAGTACTCTGAGGCCAAATGGTAGCCATTTACGTGAGTGTGGTCTACATTTCACAGAACTAATAATATTTGTCTAAAATAGCATAGTACTCCGTGGCCAAATGGTAGTCATTTACGTGAGTGTGGTTTACATTTCATAGAACTAATAATATTTGTCTAAAATAGAACAGTACTCCGTGGCCAAATGGTAGCCATTTACGTGAGTGTAGTCTACATTTCACAGAACTAATAAATAATATTTGTCTAAAATAGCATAGTACTCCGTGGCCAAATGGTAGCCATTTACGTGAGTGTGGTCTACATTCCAGAGAACTAATAATATTTGTCTAAAATAGCACAGTACTCCGTGCTCGGGTTCGTTGAGCCATTGGATTAGTTTGAAGAGTGCGGATTCGAATCCCGCCCGGAACGGAAATTCTCTAAACATACGCAATCTATACACATACTGCGTAACTTGACAGTTATTTTGAACGAAACACCCATTTATTTGTCAATTGGCAAAACTTAATCATTGGTCTAAAAATAATCCTCAATGGCCAGTTGGCCAGCCCAGTATAACTCAGTGTTCTTGTAGTTACTTAGGAAATCTTAATTATATTATTTCCTTCTCTCTGTCAACAGCTTCGCATGACTGAACCAATTCAACGCTACTTTACTTTACAACACACCAACTATGCAACAACGTCAATCAACAATACAACAATCTTAACCATTAAAATCTCAATCTATTTTGCTAGAGACGGAGTGAAATAAATTTACAATTCGATACGGCCACAACAAAATATTTCATTTTTTTTTTTCTTTTCCTTGTCGATCGATTCTCATATTGTTCAAATCTAGATCTCTTCTATCAGTAGAATACGAAATTCTGCTTGCCTGGACAACAGAGCTATGGAAGAGTCCTACTTTCTCTTTGAAATTATATTCGAGAACAAAAATAGTTAGACTCAGTATTTTAATAATTTTCATTCTACAGGGTGTGCTTGGGTTTTTTAAACATCGGTTCACAGAGGTAACCACTTGACGAGTATTTTTATGCAGTCAAACATTCAAATTCATGATCTATTGTCCCTGTGGATAGGGGGATTTACAAAGAAGCCAAGCCCATGCCTGTGGTAAAAGGCGACTAAGGGCGGGTGGTAATCGATATTTGTCCATTGCCCATACTGAAAGCAGCAAGGAGAATCTACTACATTACCCGTATTCTTTAGTATCAACAACTCATGGCGAGTTGTTGCAAATCTGCCCCACGGCTGTTAACCTATGATGATAGATAAAAATGTATATTCTTTTTATAAAATGAATGAACTTGAATTCATGGGGAATTTCCGCCTGAGACTGGGATTGGACCCACGCTCTCCTGTTTACCAAACGAGCGCTTAACCACTACCGAGACAAGGATTAATTATTGACAAAACTGACCCAGACTCAGCCATTTCAATTTTTTCGTTCAATCCGGAGGCGTAGTTCCTTGCAATCCAATTATGATGAGAATGCGAGAAGTTACTTGAGGGTGGTGGCATCGTCACGCATCGAGTCCACCTGGGTATCTGGTGTAATATAATAAAAAAAAACTCTTGAGTGGAAGACAACCACTACACGAGGTTAATGACCAATGCATTTTCTGTCACCTAACCCTTAGAGGTCTTTTTTTATGTGGTATAAAGAAAAAATCTTACCCCAGGTTACTATTGAACCCACGCCCAAAATAATGAGGAAAACCCCTGCCTCTGCTGGGGGGGCAGGAGGTTAACTCTAGGCGGTTTTAATGACAAAGACATTATCTACCGCCTAACCCTTAGAGCTCTATTATTATGTGGTAAGAGGAAAAAAAAATTCTACCTCAGCTTACTATTGAACCCATGTCCTTCAGTTTACCAGACAAGCGTTTAACTACCACGCTATGGAGGAGATATTAATACACAAAGCAACTCTTTAATTTTATTATGTTTTGTAACTCTTTTTTTCTTCTGTTATTGTAACTTTTTTTAGGCGTAATTGTAAAATTAAAAACTTCAGCAGCAAAAAATAACTTATTCAGAGCATACAGTTCCATACATCTGGCTACCGTCACGTCGAGTCGGATACGATGAACGTTCAAGTTCGACCATGTCATTAGAACATTCGAATCTGGAACGTTTCACTTCTGTCCGCATCATGTTCGTCTCAGTTAACGTTACTCAACTAGCTCCGCGTCGAATCATTTGAGAGAAAATTATAAATACTTTACTTATATAGAAAAAGTATTGTGATACTGAATGGAAGGTAGATAGGTATGTAATTTTATTTCACACTTTAATTTTAAATCGATACGATACAGCCATGTTGAAATACTTCGAGTACAGTTTGGCATCTAGAATTCTTGACTAATACTGCTGCTAGGTTATACATAGTTTGGTCGTCAATCCTATATCTGGTTTGCCTCAATCAGTCAATAGTGAAATCATCGTTTCCGATGGAAGCCACATGTATGAGACTGCAGCTCAAAATAAGTTGTTTATGAGACTTTAGCTCGAAATAAGTTGTTTGGTGTTTCAAGTTTTTTTTTTTTTGTGCATCGCCCTTGGCTCACACGAGAGGTACGGGGTTCGAATCCTGGTCGGGTTGAATATTTGAAGAAAAAAAAATCGAATTTTCTACTTGGTCTGGTTGTCTTTGAGGGACACAATTCAGTAGCTGTGGTAATAGTGACAAGTGGCAGCATTATATGGTAATAAAATAATTAAGTGTAGCTTCTTAGGCTTAGTGATATTGCGGAGATTGTTGAAAATATCATGTATTTCTATGATGCCCACAAAAATTGTGACATAACTCAAAGAAATATACTTTTACATAGTTATTTTACACTGTAGGGTAAGAGATGTAACTAATAGCTTCAGGTTGAGACGGCAAATTCGTAACCAGGAGGGCTGTTGGTTCGAATCTAACTTAATCCCCGTTGATCACACTAGCTCTAAATTTTGGTCACACTGATAATTGCAGTATCAATAGACCTGCAACCAGTTCAACAATAATAATAATAAAGAGATGTAACTGATTAACAATAGAGCGTAAGTTAATCAAAGCTAGCCAAAATCCAGGGAATTTAGGATCATTAATATTTACCACATAATAATCGCACCCCAAAAAATGCCGCTAAAAGGCACTTTTTGAAAACATCTTTTTATTTTCCCCAGATCTGGGGGAAAAGAAGTAAAAAATAAAATACTTTTTTCACAGTCCGAACGACAAGAGCAAAAATGTACCAAAATGTCAAATTAAAAATAAATCGATTTTTGATCAGTAACACTCCCTTTAAGGTTTCGAAATAAGGTCCATTAAAATTTAATGGAAACCAAAAAAATCTTTAAAATTGGCTAAAGTTAAGAGACTAAAGTGCCACAAAAGACAAGATTTTCTTTACTTTCACTTCCATGTTTGCATACAAGAGATAAAGTATTGTTTTTCAGAAAATTCCGTAAATACCAAAATTTGAGAACATATTTATGATTGTTGGATTTTCACAGGGACTGAACAATTCCCTACGTTAAGTGGAGTCGGCATTTTGAGTCAAGTGTTTTTAAATAACCCTTAAATAAAACAAAGTGGATTTCACAGGGAAAATAATAAAGACTGTCGTGGGGAAGTGTGAACAAAAAAATATCACACCATCCATCAACTTTGAAATTTAAAATTAATGAATACAATTAAATGACTTACCAAAGTTGACTTCCTCATTGGGAAGTGAGAGAGCATCACCGCAGTCACCATTTTTAAATTCGTTTCACTCAGATCACAAATTTTCTTCTTTCTTATTTTACATTTACAGGTCATTGACTTCGTTCATATTCGTACGGAACTGTGTTCGGTTTGTGTGTTCGTACGGAACCAAAATTATTCTTGAACAAAAACAAATTAACAAACAAATTAGATAAAACGTCACCTTGATTAATGCAGATGGACTTGAGAAGAAAATATAATTAGACAACGGGTGAACACAAGGATGGGGAGCAGCCATCTATCTTTTAAGCTATGACAAGGTCCACATGTAGAATGAAACAGAATATCATAAACCTAGGGTAGATAGAAACACATTGCAGATAGAGCACAAGGATGGGGAGCAGCCATCTATCTTTTGAGCTATGACAAGGTCCATATGTAGAATGAACCAGAATATCATAAACCTAGGGTAGGTAGAAACAAATTGCGGATAAGTTTTCAACCGAAGCCCAACAGGATTTTCATATTTGCCAGTTTGATTGCCACGGTTACGATTGCATCCCTTAAAGGACATTACTTAGAGAAGTGGTAAGATGAACAGTGCAAAAGGTACCCGGTTCAATCACATTTGGGACACGAAAACATGTATATTTTTTTCTTATTTATACAGGAGAGAACAATCCGCATTCCTCCTCCCTTCCCGGTTATACCATTATGCGTTGTTTGGGGAAGACCAGAGAATCTGTAGCTACATTAACACGCAAAAATTGAACCATATTCCCCTTTGCTAGAGAGGTAGAAAATGTCATTTCCAAAACAAAATATCCGTTGAGTAATTTTTTATTTTTATTTTTATTAATTAATTAATGATGCTGATATATGGACGTGAAATAAATGTGGTTGACTCTCTAAAGACTGAATTAAATATAATTCAGTCAGTGGAAGATTTCACTGACTGAATTTCGCAATTACAGAAAAGTTCAAATTAGAGAGCTGAGATAAGAGAGATACGCTTTGCTTATAAATATGGACACGAGGAGAAGCAACGTTGTCCCTGTTACTTTTCATTCAATAAATGGCAGGACGTATTACCATACCGAAGTGTACTTCTGAATTTTGAACTTTTGAAAAGTGTAAAGATCGAGCAATTATGGTCGAGGTTGGTGGAGCATGGTAAGACGCTTGTCTGGTAAACAGTAGAACGTAGGTTCAAACCCAGCCAACCCATGGAATTTTATCCTCATTAATTTCAGATATTTAGCACATTATAATAGCACCCAAAAATCTTCCGGTGTCAAGGTACTATTCAGGCAGTATAAATGGACTATTATTGCAATCATCATTTGCAAACGTTCTTGACAATTACACTAAAGACAACAACACTGTAGTAACTTACCTATTGTAGAACATTTCCATTGAGGGGTACGCATCCCATTTCCACATCATATCATTGAAGACCAATGACGTCCACATCCATCCAGCCATTGAGAACGTACTCGAAGGGGGAGGGGGCAGAGTTAGAAGGTCCCAGATTTTCTATACGGAATTTTGAGAACCCAAATTTAACTTTTTTTCTACTGATGGGAAAAAATTACCAATATTTAAAATGGAGGAAGACAACAGAGATTCGGGTCAAACCAATAAAGTCTGTTCATATTAAGAACAACCAAATTCACAAATATCAAATGCTACATAAAGACAATTCAGCAGGGATTGAAACCAATTTTTGAGTAATATCGAAGAGCTCAAAAGAATAATGGCTACCAAATTTTGCAGAGCTCTTTTAAAAAACCCAAAGTAAAAAAAAAAAATATAGCGGCAATTCTTATCTTAAAACATGAAATTATAAGTATTTTTTGGACAAAAAAAGTCATTCAAGACCTCTCACATAATCACTCCGTCAGAACGTGTATTCAATCTTTAAAACGAAACCAAAATTCCCCCTTCAAAAAGCATCTACCTTTTCTTTTGGTTTCTCACTCATCAAGTGAGTCCATTAACCAAAGATACAAACAACAATTAAGTACTAAATTCAAAAGAAAAAAAGATAACAGGAATTAATGAAATCACAACCATGTCAAACACAACTCACATAAAACAGAAGAAATCCAAGATCAATCCGGTTCCACCTCAGCGTGTTGTGTTCCGACAATGATTCTGATTCATCAAAACCGTTGTCAAGTCTCTTAAAATATACAGTAACTGTTTTCTTCGGAACGGACATATGCAAGACAAAAGAGAAACTCAAAAAAATAAAGGGAGACGGGATTTTCGGGAGGATGATTTTTTTCCATTTCTCCAAAGATTTTATTCCTTTAATTGACCTTGGTAGCCTTTCGGGGATACCCCCTGGCCATCTCTTATTAAAGGATTTTAAAAAAATAGTTTTAACGGGGATAGAGGGGTCTAATAATATGACTATGGTCAGAAAAAATCCCGAATCTTTTGATTTAATGTTTCAGTTTTATGATTAACTCAACAAATATCTTAATTCAAAAATCATGACCATTTTAAAAAGTTGATAAAACGAAGTTCTCCTAAATCTTTTGAAACTAGACCCATTTCTCAAAATTATTTTTCCAAGAATAAATGACCATTCATTCCAAAAATCGATTTGAATTCAAATAATCAATTGTAAAAGACATCTCCTTTCATTTTCATTTATTTTATTAAAATTTCAGTCTTAATGTCTTAATATCATCAAATATTTTTCCAAAAAAAAAATGCAAATAATTTCCAAAAGCATTGAAATTACCATCAATTTAAGAACAAAATTAATAGTCAGTCAATGTTAATCTATTTTAATTTTATTCTAACGTTTGGGATTGGTCAATTAATATCATTATTATTGTGGGCCAAAAGAAATTGTTTTCTCGTCAACCGTTCAAGTCTAGATAAATACACAAACGAAAATTATTATTACAACGAAAAAATCCGTCAAAGTATAGAAAGAAAAAAAGAAAAATAGGGGCGGAAATTTTCGATGAAATAGTCCTTGTGTTTTACCAGTCACTTGATTGGAAAGACGAGAAAATAGCTGGAT
Source organism: Pachypsylla venusta (assembly GCA_012654025.1). Lineage (NCBI taxonomy): Eukaryota > Metazoa > Arthropoda > Insecta > Hemiptera > Aphalaridae > Pachypsylla > Pachypsylla venusta. Next base: position 11,199,211 of record CM022882.1, on the reverse strand, counting down.
ATAACAGAAGGATTAAGAGAGAAGGATGATAAAAGACAACAAAATTAAGATTATTTTGTTAAATACACAAGAACACAAAAAAGGCAAAACTCCTTTTCTAAAAGCCCAATAACCTTTTTCATAAAATCACAAATAAAAAGAAAGGTTTCCTTGTATTTTTGAGATATTAAAAAGTTAGAGCCATTCACGATCATGAAGAAAAGGATTTTCCTATTTTGTGTAACTTGCAGTAGGATAGAAGAAAATCAGTGAGGGAGTTGAAACCCGACAGGGAAGAATGGGCCAACTACTGAAGACAATAAATACCTTGGACCTCATCCTGGTTCAGTCTATCCTTTGACACTCCCAGAGCAACAACACATCACCATCCTTGTTGACAACTTCATTCGACATCACATTGACAACAATTGAACCGCAGAAAATTTACAACGACGAAAAAAAAGGTCCCACACGAAAAAAAAATAAAAAAACATCGGACACGAAATATACACCCTTTTTATTGCGTCAAAAAAAAGAGGATCATAAACCACTGCATCATCTCTCTTTTTGTTGAACACAAACAAACTGTACATTTTGTCGAGTTGTTTTAAATTTTCGGGGGAATCAAAATAAAAATTGTCCACAAGGACATTTTAAAGTTGACAATACAAAAAAAAGTGTGTGAATGTAAAATTTTTCAAATTTCAAACAAATCCCTTCCTTTACGAAAGCAATCTGTTTGAAAACCAAAAAATCCTACATTTTAAGAAGTAGTTTTTTTATATAAAAAAAAAAAATACAAAAGAATAAATTGTTTACAAATCTAGGTTTAAAAATCCTATCCAAGAATTTCTTTAAAAAATAAATCATCCCGTATAGAAAAAAAATATGTACAAAAAACATTGTGTAAAAAGAAAAGCCAAGATGAATGTTTGTTTTTTTGTTTCAAACAAATGAACAAAAATCCAATCATTATCTTGCGCGCTATTTGTTGAATGGTAAAAAGTGTGTGAATTATTAATTTGTTTGTTTTTTGTGTTAATTTCGTAATCTGTACAAATTATGGTTGGTTAATCGATATATATTTTTTCGTTGCGTTCGAAAAAAAATCTGTTTTATTTCGTGTTAGAAATTTATATTTAGGGTTAGAGCAAAAGAAAAAAAGAAATAAGTGCATGCAAACAGAAATAAATCATGCAAACATAAAATAATGCAAATAAATAAAAAAAAGTGCTACATATTTTTTTGATTGGCAAACACTTTTTTATCATTTAATTAATTTTAATTGGTAATTTTTCATGTATGGAAAAGTTACTGTATATTACGTTCCAACAAATTTTTAACGAATAGTAAAAGGTGTTTACCAAAATCAAAGAATCGTAGATTTTGTTCAAGAAAATAGATAAAAGTGCAAAGTTAGATATGGGTTAGGAGAGGATTGTCTGCAGAAGGGACATGCGTGATGGATTTGGGTTTGGCCCTAAATTCTATTAATCAAGTTAGCAAAATACTTTCTACGCATGCATTCATAACCCTATTCATTAAAAATTTTGTTCTCTCTCTCATACACTCTATTCTAATGATCTCTTGGTAAGGAGAGAGGACACTATGAACTTCAGATTACAATATGGATGGAAATATACTTGTTAATTTTCGAATGATTACCGACAGGGTGGAAAAAATGAGAAAATATAAATAAAAAAGGGATTATTTTTATATTGAGAAGGGATTTTATTATACTCAAAAAATTCAACTGCAGAAAGATTTAGCTTTATTGTAATTAAAAAGAGGCCTTTGAAATAATTAATAAAATTGGATTAAAAAAAATAAAAGAAATTCCATAATCAATCAACTTGAGAAAATTAAAAAAACTGAAAAGGGATTTTTCCAAACCAAATAAAATTGAAAATCGATAGAATTTAAAGATTGAAAAGTAGATGAATAAGGGACTTTTCTAATTTGGGAAAAAATCAGAAAACTGAAGTGTTATATTTCGGAAAGAATTAAAATCTGAAAGAGTTTTAAAGAATACACTGAGAGACACGAGAAATGTGATAAACTGACAAGTCAGGGAGGATGAGAGAGGGAAAAAAATCCAAGATAAAAAAATCTACAGTTGAGAGTTAGGGAGACAAGTCCCAAAGTATCACCCCGAATGGGCGACACTTTACTTAAGATATCACAAAAAGCAAACTGTAAAAAACCGAACGAAAAACACTCGTGTCAAAAAAAGAAACAAAAATGTTTTTACATTCGGCTAAACTCGTCTGTTTTGCGAATCTTATCGATGATGACGTGGACGACGACTCAAACTGTTGCGTTTGCCTACCTTGGTTGTTTTCGTCTACGTTACTCATATCGGGTCCAGCTACAGAAAGAGCACCCGGCCCTCCTGCAGCTCGATTACCTCCACCACTACCGGGTGTGTGACTTAAATTTCCACTTCGGTCTCCCGACATTGTTGACGTATTGTCTTGCAGTCCATCGTTTGAAAGATCCCAGCCTACAGAACAAGAGTAGAAAGGATGATAAATAAAAGAAAGAAAGGGCTAAAAAATACCAAACGGGGGACTTTTCTTTATTTATCATCGCCAGAGAACACAGCCGGAATTTGAACATCGATAGTAGGTTGATTTCGACAAGGCCGGCAAAGATTTCTGTCGTTATTGTAACCGGCGTTCCTCTTAAAATCAAGGGCTCTCCCCATTTTTGGATCAGGTTTGGAAATGAAGTAATAATAGGTTGATATTATTACTTAAATCACCAAACGGGGGACTTTTCTTTACCTATCATCGCCAAAGAACACAGCAGGGATTTGAACATCGAGAGTAAGTTGATTTCGACAAGGCCGGCTAAGTTATTGTAACCGGCGTTCCCCTCTTAAAATCAAGAACTCTTTCCATTTTTCGAAATTAAGTAATAATAGGTTGATATGAGGTTACCAAAAAGGTTTTGAAGACCCTTAGCTGGAGATGAGATGATATCTTCCTGGTGGTGTAGAACTGCACAGAAAGGACTCGGGATGAAAGATTTCTTTTAAGATAACTAACTGGTGGGACATCATCGAGCGAGACCATAACCTCATATTAAACTTCGGCCGTGGGTCTAATCCGTATTAATTGATAATTGGAGGCGTCATCGACAGAAATTAAAACCTGACTTTTGATGCCGACAAAAGATTTCCTTTAATATTAATGTGGACATCATCCACCCTATTTTAAACTCGGACCGCGACCATCGGTGACTCCCAACAACGCCGACTTACCGTCATGGCTCATGCCATCATCTTCTTCCTCATCCGATCTTCCACTGTACTCGGATGGCTCTTTCTTCAGATTTTCCGCATTGTTCTGTGAGGCATTTGAGGTGATAGCTCCCTGCTGTGAATTGTTCAAGACATTGCCATTACCAGCAGCGGCTCCAGTATTATTCTCTGAAGGTACGTCCAAAATGACATTTGGAACGACAAGATCAGGTACAAGAGAAGGACTGGACGAGGCGCTCGAGGGCGGTCCGTGTGATTCTAATTTTCTCTTCTTTCTCTGTTGACCTTCTTCGAGTTCCACGTTGAGAAGGGAGCTAGGTTGGATTTGTCCGTTGCTGATGATACCGCCGCCACCACCACTACTACTGGAACGATTGTTGAGTGGAGGCATGGGCTTGTGAGTGGGTGCCTCAATCATAGGAGGATGTGAGTCAGCCTTAACATTTTGGGTCAAACCTTTCAGTTGTATTGATGCAGCAGCCTGAGGAGGAAAAATAACAGATGTAAAAAAGAGACTTGGTCGGGGAGTTCACACGGGCGAAGAAAGTAAAAACAAACTCTGCCAATTAAGAACATGGGTTTATTATTTCACACTCCCCCCCAAACTGGGTATGTAGAACATTGATCTAAAAAAGTGGTCTGAAAAAAGGGGGTATGGCGTATGGCTCACGTTTTAACTTTTTTGATTTGTCAAGACAATTTAAGGGCTTCTTGTTCAAGAATCGAATTAAAACAAGTCCGTTTGTCCATCATATGCATACACTGTCCGTTGTCCACCACGCCGTGCGTCTTGGGTAGCACTTTTGTCAGTCAACTTGTTCGATTTTAATCAAGTTTGATATGTAGGTCGCATTTGGGGTGTTAATAGTCCTCGCATTTTTTCATCTGTCAGTATTATACATAGGGTCCCCGATTTTGGTAAGGTGGACTTCATACGAACGGATTTTTTAAAAAAAATTTGGATTCTACATGAATCGCATGGTAGTTAAGGGCTCCCCTTTAAACAGGAGGTTATGGGTTCTGTCTCCAGCAGGCGCAATTAATTTGAGGATGACAATTGATCCTGTGAGATATCGACTTCACCTTCATACATGTAGTCTATCACATGGTACTTACCTTTAAAAAGGATGGCAATTGATCCTGTGAGATATTGACTTCGCCTTCATAAATGTAGTCTATCACATGGTACTTACCTTTAAAAAGGATGGCAATTGATCCTGTGAGATATTGACTTCGCCTTCATACATGTAGTCTATCATTGACTGCAGTTCTGTGAATTTGATGTCTTTGAGAATGATGATTGGGTGTTTGTCGAAATGTTCAGTGAACAAGGACTGCAATCAGATAAAAAAAAATACGAAATGGGTTAAATAAGAATAACTGAGAACGTCCAGTGAACGAGAACTGCCATCAGACAAAAAAATACGAAATGGGTTGAATCAGAATAACTGAGAACGTTCAGTGAACGAGGACTGCCATCGGACAAAAAAATACGAAATGGGTTAAATAAGAATAACTGAGAACGTTCAGTGAACGAGGACTGCCATCAGACAAAAAATACGAAATGGGTTAAATAGAATAACTGAGAAACCCTAAGTCCAAATTTCCAGTAGTCTCAGCCTTAGAACGGACTTGAAACATAAGTCCAAGTTTCTAGTAGTCTCAGCTTCAGAACGGACTTAAAACATAAGTCCAAGTTTCTAGTAGTCTCAGCCTCAGAACGGACTTGAAACATAAGTCCAAGTTTCTATTAGTCTCAGCCTCACAATGGACTTGAAACGTAAGTCCAAGTTTCTAGTAGTCTCAGGCTCAGAATGGACTTGAAACATAAGTCCAAGTTTCTACTAGTCTCGGCCTCAGAATGGACTTGAAACGTAAGTCCAAGTTTCTAGTAGTCTCAGGCTCAGAAGCATCAACAAACGTAAAGGTTATCAATCAACAACTTGTGTACTTATCAAGTAGTGCACATTACTTATTAAATTATATACCTGCAATAAACAATATACTATTCACTAATTTAAGTCAATTTTTTTTAGTTTTATTTCAGGTATGTATTTCTTAGATATTATGGGCACTGAAACTTCGCTCAGTTAATATGGCCACCTTGAGACGTCAAATGGCCTAATAGGACCCTAAATCAGCCAGTTCTATAAAAATAATAAATGTCGATACCTCGCTCAGTTAATATGGATGGACACCTTGAGGCGTTCAATGGTCTAATAGGACCTTAGAATTTACCAGCCAGTTCATGAACAATTGAGCATAATAAATGTCGATACCAAATTCTATTAAAACCCTAAAACTTATCAGCCAGTTCAGCGTTTACCCTCCATTCGCTAGAAACTTGCAAACCAGCTAGCCACATTGACCTGACGCAGCCAGGGTTGAGCCGGAAAAATTGCCACCAGCGTCACGAGGGCGCGAACCCACATGGGCACCCACATGGTACAACCTCGCTGGACGTTGCTTAACTTCAATGATCCAACGGAAACTGGTGTATTCAACGTGCCATAGACGTTGAACATCGATCAGCCCTCATCCCATATGTCCCACAATTATTATCAGTCTGATCAGAGTTCAGACAGCCTCGTGTTGAATAAATTTCAATTCACCCTAATCGAGCACACACATAGAGCGTCAGTCCCCCCCTCCCCTCCCCCTTCTTGAAAAATATATTCAACAACCCAGTCAGCCCAACCCAACCCAGCTCTCAATAGCAATAAGTGAATCAACTTTAATTTCAATTCAAGGCTATTTTAGTGCAGGGGTACTCAGATACTTCACGAATTTCAGATAGTGCAGGCTAGGTATGCCAGCTTGGGACGGGTAAATATATGTCTCTCGTGAAACGACAAAAGCCTTTCACTGAATGCGTTCATCTCAAGAGAGGTTTTCTAGCCTTATAAACTTCGTACTGCTTGCGAGATACTCTAACCTTCGGAAATCCTTACAAAAAAATTTAGAACGAATTTCATCATCACACAATGATCACGCCAGGCTATGAGAACATAATCAAAGCTAAATATAAACAAGATAAGAGAGCAAGGCAGAACCCAAAACAAAGCCCCCCCCCCCCCTTCTACTGCGTGCGCCATTCTCTCAGGTTTGGAAATCCCTACAAAAATTTCATCACACATCGTTCAAGCCAGGCTATGCGAGAGTCAAAGCTAAAAAAAAACAAGATAAGAGAGCAGGGCAAGGGCAACCCGAATTATTAAAGTCCCGCATCTCTCCCCTCACAATGCCTGCCTAGTGCTGCTGCTGGTGCCGCTACAGTTTTACAATTACTAATAATAAGTAAGCTAAGCTGGAGAGAAGAGATGAAGCTGAGCTGAGCTGGTCTCCCCTCCACTCAGAAATAAATTGAAATTATTATCAACTCACTTCTCTTCAGTTTTTAGTTTCAGATTTTATAAAATTCAACATGGCCGCCTTGCCGTGTCTACCTCGTTTCTAAAATGCAGTACAATGTACAAGACATGACGTGATTGTGTCCCCCGTCCGTGTTCTGTAATGCTAAATACTGTGAGAAGAGACACGGACGGACTGCATTTGTCAGTACAATGTACAAGACATGACGCGGTGATTGTGTCCCCATGTTCTGTAATGCTAAATACTGTGAGAAGAGACACGGACGGACTGCATTTGTCAGTACAATGTACAAGACATGACGTGATGATTGTGTCCCCCGTCCGTGTTCTGTAATGCTAAATACTGTGAGAAGAGACACGGACAGACTGCATTTGTCAGTACAATGTACAAGACATGACGTGATGATTGTGTCCCCATGTTCTGTAATGCTAAATGCCGTGAGAAGAGACACGAACGGACTGCATTTGTCACTGCTATTTTCTATTGCCTCATTGACCGAATGAAGTGAGGTCTAATTCTAACACGACAGAAATTCTTTTAACTGTAGGTCTTCACGATAATTTTCGACCCGGTTGTTGTCCTTTGGAGCTACTACTACAAGCTAACCGTTCATTTGTTTGGGTATCATTCGCTCGTAGTCGCTATAATAATATCTAGCTAATAGCTCTTTCTTGCCCCACAATTTGGTATATGAAAACAGTTTTGGGTTTTATTGGGGATAAGATGCCCTAATACCCTCCCCCCCCTCTCCCAGAGTATGCCGCTTTGATTAGGAAGGTAGCATTTTATGAAACCATCCATTACTATACTGCGGAGGGTGAAAATTTACATCATATGAAGCATCAAAACCGTTTCGGTAACATCATATCAACCAGAATTATTGTTTTTGTTTTTTTCAAATCAGAATTTTGAAATGAAAAGAACAGTTGATTTCGAGCGGAAAACCGCTAGCATATCAACAACCTGGGCTTTTGGAATTGAACATTTCCTACCAAGCAACGCAACGCCAATCTGAGCACTCGAGCGGAAACCCGCTAGCATATCAACAACCTGGGCTTTTGGAATTGAACATTTCCTAGCAAGCGACGCGACGCCAATCTGTTTACAAACTGGAGATTTGACAACACTGGAAACCTTCTTTACCCTTTTCTATCGAATGACATATTTCCAGAACGACAGACCAAGAGTAACAACATCTGGTACCCGAGTCTAAACAAAGAAGGTCAGGCAGGATGTGGGGGAAAATGGTTGTACGACTCGATTGAAATTTTATATAAAAAAAAATACCAAAACCAGTTTGGCACAAGTTAGGCAGCAGCAGCAGCAGTTGTATTCATTATATCAGCATGATGATTGTGTTATTCGCTTGTGTCGTCCATCTCAACTCGGACGCCATCTTTTTTGTGGTGTCTAGCTATTTCTTTTCGTAAGATATTAACATGTCCTCCTGGTCTAGTCGGTATCACACTGGAGAACGCGGGAGAACCGAGTAATTCACAGCGGGGAAAACTGATGCTTTTGATTTTTGGGTCCACTCAGCCTCGTCAGGATAATTCAGTAGCTATTTCAATCAGCTTCGTCAGGACAAATCAGTAGCTATTTCCATCAGCCTTGTCAGGACAATTCAGTAGCTATTTCAATCAGCCTTGTCAGGACAATTCAGGAGCTATTTCAATCAGCTTCGTCAGTAGCTATTTCTATCAGCCTTGCTTGTCAGGACAATTCAGTAGCTATTTTAATCAGCCTTGCTTGTCAGGACAATTCAGTAGCTATTTCAATCAGCCTTGCTTGTCAGGACGATTGCTACTTTAATGTGAGTAGCGACCACTGGAGGCATTGCCAGAGTAATAAATTTTGGTTTGGTATAGATGTCGCAGTAAACTTGTACTATCAGTAATTTTATAAAATTCCTAGGGATTTAGTAAAATCATGGAAAATAGACGAACGCGAGGATTTTCGACAAGTTTACTGAAATACTTTGGGAATTTTATATCCTAACCTATTAGCTGGGTTTTTATAAAATCCCTAAAGCATTTCAGTAAACTTGTCGAAAATCCTCGCGTTCGTCTATCGTCTATTTTCAGTGATTTTACTAAATCCTTGGGAATTTTATAAAATTACTGATTCTACAAGTTTACTGCGACATAGATACTAGAAATTATTAGTAGGTACATGAGAAGATTAAAAAAAACCTACCCGGTCGATCTGTTCTCAGAAACATGAGAATATTATTGCACTCTCGCTCGGCCTACTGGATGGGCCGGGTTGCTCTGGCGAGACATTGTCGGAAAATGAATTTGAAATAACTTCATTTCGGACACTTGTTCGGGCTGCCCGGTCGGTCCGGTGGGGGATGTAAACGCGTCATGTAGCTATAGCTACGTTAATAAGGGAGTGTCTCTGCTGGGCGACTTCTCCTCCACGTCCACAAACAAAGTCATCATATTTACTTATTACAAATTTTGTTTTGTTTCTTTTTACTTAAATTGTAGATTTTAAAATTAAAAAAAAAAAAAAAATAATAAAACTTTTGATGAAAAAAAAAAAAATGTAAGAGACCGTTGGGCCACACCACAAAGAAACTCTACATATTAAGTTGTGAGGTCATGGCGAGGCGTGTCGAAGCGGGCAGTATTGTATTGTATTATCAAGTGGGCTTTGTGTTGTATGCTTCGAAAGATTACAAAAATATTCAAGCATTCATACTGAAATTTAAAACTGATTAGAAAACTTGAATAGGGGAACGAGAGGCAGACGAAGCAAACACACAGGACGATTGCGTAGTGATGACGTCATGCATGATAAGATAAAATTAAGAAGCGAGTGATAAAAGATGCGACTGCGACTGATGATTATGAACGCGACTCCCGGACAGACTTGATTAGAATGATTAAATTTAATTGAAAATTTAAATTAACAATTAAGTTTAATTTTATAATGCGGGCCGAAGTAGTAGAGAGAACTGAGAAGTGTGCAAAGTAATACTGTTAGCTTTGAGTAGAAGGTTTGATAATAATTGAAGCAACAAAGTCAAGTTTAGTTTTAACACGACAAATTTCCTTTCATCTGTTTTGTATGACAATATCTCTCAAACGCCATATCCGATTTTGACAAGATTCCTCGACACCATATCTTCTGGGCGGAACAAAGCACTATTTAGATAGATCTTGTGCCGCGCGATCATCTCAACATAGTAAAAAGAAGAAACATCTCCGATACAACAGCTACAATAGCCAATGGCAGACGGCCCAACATTATTGTGGAAAATTACTCGTCTGTCGAACAGAACGCTATTATTCTTGATTCACGACTAGCAAGAGATTTTCCGTGAACCCCAATCTTCTTTAACTTCACCTTTCGAATAGAACGCTATTATTCTTGATTCACGACTAGCAAGAGATTTTCCGTGAACACCAATCTTCTTTAACTTCACCTTTCGAATAGAATAGCTTGCTTTTCACAGTATCAAAACTCACTTTTTGTTGATGATCTCTCATCATTGGTTTGAAGCTTTTTTTTTTGGATGTCCTTCCCAACACCAAGCCTTCAGTATTTAAATGGGCTTGGGACCATTTTTCCCGTGAACCCCAATATGGACAAAAAATTAATACCCTCCACATATCAGAAACAAACAAAAAAAAACGACCCATTTTTTCACACAAAAGGAACATTCAATGTGAACAAAGAGGGGCGGGGATTGCCTGCTTGCTTTCTTTGTGTAGTACAATAAGACAACTGTAATCTTTTCAAAATAAGAAACCCTGTTCTCATGCTGAAAGTTAAAATACATAGAAACAAAGGTCGCCTTTTGTGAAACATTTCTTTTTTTTTTAAAAAAAAAATAATAGTTATTTTTTGAAGACATACAAAATTTTATTTGTGGCCGGCCCTGTTTTTTTTCTACCGTGCCACAACCTTTTGTTCGCTGTCTTTAGCTGTTCTATCTTTAGCTGTAACCCTTTCCTGGCACAGTAACCCTCGCTTGCTTCTCACAGTATCCTTGGAAACTGCGCAGAAACTCGCCATTTGCTCATGATGTCTCATCGTTGAGGACCGTCACCAAATGAAGCTGGCTTGCTCCCCTCGGTGGCTACATTTATTTATTTTTTCCTAAAATATCTCTCATTAATTTTTTTCCTACAATATCTCTTATCGTTTTAACGTGTATATAAGTATTTGTATCCAAATCTCATATCATTTATTCTTATAGATTAAGATTTGGTAAGAAAATAAAATAATTTTCAATACTACTATCTTGTCTCAGTGTGGTTCAATGACCTAAAGATGGGATGTCTGTGAGTCTCGCACTTCGCACGGCACGTTTCTAATTTTTAAATTTAAAGTCACTCTTAGCCAGCTTCAATGACACGTTGTATACATCAGTTCCGGAAAGATAATTTGAGTTAAGTAACGTCCAGCGAGGTTTCACTTGATGGTGAGCCATGCATGTTCGAGCCCTCGTGATAATCGCCATTATCGTCCGAACCCTAAGATGGGTGGGGTCAATGTAGGTAGCTGGGGTATGGACATTTCCCGCCAAAGAGCAAAATCGATAAACTTCTGTCCCCCTACTAAATTCGGTAAGTCGAAAACAATGCCAAGTTTCAACAAAACAGGGCAGGGCGTTACAGAGTTATCATGATACAAAAAGCCTTTGCATGAATACAATAAATATTCTGTCCCCATACTACATTCGGTAATTCGGGAACAAAAGACGAAGAAAATAACAGTCAACCAAGCCCTCGTCAAAAAAATATAAGCAACCAAACAAAGAAGTAGTTAACCTTGAAATTTCAACACACAAAAAAACAAATCCTCAACCCCAAGAGCCCCCATATTTCAATCTTTTAACAAAGCATACAATTTAAGCTGAAGGAGAAATCGAGACAAAATTACTAAAGGGTCCCTGTCTTCAAAACAAAATAGCAGTCAGTCTAAAAAAGGGGGAATAACTTCCAACAATGACTAATACCAAAGAATAAGAGAGATAGAAATAGAGAAAAGGGGAGAAGATTTTGAAATGGAAAAAGGGCGTTCAACTGCGCAACGCAAACCATTCTATGATGACGCTACAAAACAGACTAGTAAAAAATAGAGAAGGGGAAGTGAGTTTGAAATTCAATTTTATAACCCAAGCGAAGCGAAGCCAGATGCAATGATGATGTATGTCCTTGGATAGAAATTTACAACCCTCCCCCCCCAAGAGAGAGAAGGGGGAGTGAGTTTGAAATTCAATTTTATAACCCAAGCGAAGCGAAGCCAGATGCAATGATGATGTATGTCCTTGGATAGAAATTTACAACCCCCCCCCNNNNCCCCCCCCCCTACATTGTAACACGTAGCTAGGTAGGTACACGAACAATCGAATCCAAAAATATTCTTTTTCTCTTACAGCCGACGCGCCAGCAGTAGACCCCCTTTTAATATTTACGTCGCTCGCCGTTTGCATGTCATCTTTACAAAATGTTAAGTTTCTTTGTATATTTGGGGAAGAGCTTGAAAAAGGCTACTTTGCATCAATTTAATTGTGGTCCCCCCCTCCCTTCAATAATATAATTTGTATGTTTAAAAAGTTAATTTTTGAAATTTAAAAATAAAAAAAGAATTTTACAATAGACTTTCTGAGGTTCTTCTTTAACTTCACGACATTTCGACATTTCTTTGAACGTGTGTTCGTCTGTCTGGGAATTCTATGATAACTCTCGAACGATTTGTTCGAAGATAACTCTCGAACGTCTTGTTCTGATAACTCTCGAACGTTTTGTTTGATTTTGATGAGGACAGTCATACATATTCATGGAATTGGCTAATTAATATCATTGTCCCATCCAGAGCGATTTTGAGATACTTGCTATAGAATGCATTATGTTCATTGATTATTTTTATAGAGAACCCTATCGGACCACCCCGGGCCAAATGTCAGGCCGAAATTTGACAAAGACACACATTTCACAAAACTGCTAGTAGTTATGTAGGTTGTATAAAACGAATTTTTATTCAATCACTTTCAATTTTCCTCTTCTGACATAACCTTGACGAGAATCTACAGAAATCAACTGATAAGCGACAAGCTAGGAAGGAGAGTCTGGTGTAATTTTTAAATTTTCACACACTGACAGAAGACACAATGAAGTTAAACAACCGATTACTTTTCAAGCTTGAATTTGTTCAATTTTCCACGCTCTCCTTTCATTATCATCATCTAGCACTATCTTCCTTTTTCACTTCATCATCTAACTAAAATGTGTTCATTCGACTGGAAATCACCACACAAACTAAATCTAAGTTCAACCTACAAGACAAAGAGAGAGATTTATAAATTTTATAAAATCAGAGCGTGCAAAGCAGAAGATGAGAATCAAGCAAGCAAATGTGTAACAACAAGATGAGCGAGCAGGCGGCCATCTTGAAATATTTTAAATGCGAGAGAAGACACAAGGTTTGATTGAATTTAACATTTTACATGAGAACACAACATATTTTATTGAACTGATAAGATCACTTTATGTTTTGGGACATCGAATATCATGCAATTAAAGCTAGGTCTCACTTCACACGATCAAGGGATCGATCCGCTTGGATCTTAACCCCCCCCTNCTTAAACTCCCCCCTCTATACATAGTACTAAAATGGGAACACAACTTATGAACTGATAAGACTGCTCTTGTCTTGGGGGACATCAAATTGAAGGCGCAATCATCATAAATTGGAATTATCATTTAGAAAGAACATCCGGAGATAAAGCGAGAGAGATGGTGCATCAAGCATTTTATAATTTTACGAGGGGTGTTCAAAAAGTAAGTTCCCAAGGGTGCCGTTTTGCCCCAGCGCCATCTAGCGAGCTGGGACCGAACACAGTTTTAGTTCGGGATATACCGATAAGAGCGGAACCGGTCTCAGTTGCCGTTTTTTTTTTCCGCCAGACTGGCTCGAAAACCGTGGAGCTACCTGTGAAAAACGTGTCCACTTGTGAGTTGCGTACAGTTATTCGCTTTTTAACTGCAAAAGGGCTTAATGGCAACGAAATTCACACTGAATTAGTGCATATTTATGGTGACAAATGCATTAGTTTGCAAATGGTGCGTCGGTGGCGTACAGATTTTCTCGAGGGACGCGGAGAAGTTCATGATGAGCAGCGCACAAGCAGGTCAAAATCGCCATTACGGATGACGCAGTCGCAGCAGTCGAAAAAATCATTTTTACAATTGACAGAATTTTAGACTAAATGCCTCCTGAAATCGATATTTGTTGTCATGCATTTGTCACCATAAATATGCACTAATTCAGTGTGAATTTCGTTGCCATTAAGCCCTTTTGCAGTTAAAAAGCTAATCACTGCACGCAACTCACAAGTGGACACGTTTTCACAGGTAGCTCCATGGTTTTCGAGTCGGTCTGGCGAAAAAAAAAAACGGCAGCTAAGACCGGTTCCGCTCTTATCGCAATATCCTAAACTAAAATTATGTTCGGTTCCAGCTCGCTAGATGGCGCTGGGGCAAAACGGCAGACTTAGAAAACTTACTTTTTGAACACCCCTCGTATAATCAATTTTAATTTTAACATAGAATAGATGTAGCATGTTGAAAGAAAGAGACTAGAAATCGGATGACGCGACGCGTTAGGTATTCCACTGAGCTTAGCTGGCTTTACTTACAAAGCATACACATTTAGAATAAGTTATGTGATAGTATGGCCGAGGGGGGGGGGGGGGGGNNGAGGAATGCATTCAATGGCTAATGGGAGGGGATACAAAATTTTTAGTTCGAAGCGATATCTTTTGAAAAAAGAAGAAGATCATTTTCATATATGAAATCTACATGGGAAATATAATATTTCTGTTTATTTAGTACAATCGCCTCTATCTGATAGTTACTGAGAGTAACGAAGCTAGGATCATTTCAACCGCAAATTGGATCTACATATCATTCAAAACGATAAACTATAAGTGGACGAAGAGAGATGACACACAGAGTTTCATCAAAATGACAAGCAAGTCTCCTGTTCTTAAAATGACCACCTCGGGGCCCCGAATAGGGCCCCAAAACTAGTCAGCAAATTCTATGAACGTAATGAATGTACAATGTTCATAAAATCGGACAAGCAAGTAAAGTCTCCTGTTCTTAAAATGACCACCTCGAGGCCCCGAATAGGGCCCCAAAACTAGTCAGCAAATTCTATGAACGTAATGAATGTACAATGTTCATAAAATCGGACAAGCAAGTAAAGTCTCCTGTTCTTAAAATGACCACCTCGAGGCCCCGAATAGGGCCCCAAAAACTAGTTGGCAAAATGTATGAATGTCCAATGTTCATACCGAGTTTCATCAAAAGTTAACTCTGTGGTTTTGTTGATCGGGAGGACAAAGTCTGAATTTCTAACTGCGGTAATCAGTCTATGTTATAATCTGAGCGCACGGCAGTGCGCCAGACCAAGTTCCAGAAAGCACCAGTGTATCTTTACACGAAGCAATTCACCAGGTTTTTCACACCGTCAGATATCCGGTTCTACAANGGGTAACACTTTCACTTGGTGCATGATGCTCTCTTTCTCTCTCTCTCTTTAAGCAGGCACAGCTCATCACTTTCTCTCAGAATTATGTATTATCCTCACTGCCGATATATTTTTTTAATAGAACTACGAGGTTTTCTAAGGTGTTGCATTCTTTTACCAGAAGCTGAGTGGACTCGGAAATAGTCAATTACATATACGTATCCGAGTGGACAGACTTCCATCCCTACTAATTGGTGTCCTCACTACACACTCACACAATCACAGTTCTGAGAACAATCAAAACATTTTCGGTAACCTCATATCGAGAGAAACCTGGAGAAGGCTATGATTGAGGGGCGGGAACTGGTAAGCAACGTGTTTATGTCGTTGGCTGTATGTTTAAGATAATTTTAGAAAACAAGCAAAAAACGTTGTAAGCTTCTGTCTGAAATAATCCCCCGGTGTCCATCTCTTCCTCAGAACATACCTGTAAAACAAACTTTCTATTCTTTCTACCTCTCTCCACGATACATAAGCAGAGAGTGTTTTTATCTTCTTCAGAAACACATCTTTAGGAACTTTCTAAAAAAATATCTATTCACTGGAAAATAATTTGCCAATTTTAACTACATGTGTGTGCCAAACTAAATTTTACATTTTTGGACCTCTCGTTTAGGTTGTTGTAGCGATATTGCTCTTAAAATCAACTGTTCTCAACATTTCGCAATATAAGAAAAAATCTGCAATATTATTGTGTTTATGATTCTGATATAATTATATTACAGTGATTGACATGGTTCTAGGGGCCTACGTAAATTGATAGCCTGCAAGAGTGGATTTATAATGAAAATTAATCACTTATTGACATGGTTCTAGGGGCCTATGTAAATTGATAGCCTCAAACAGTGGATATATGATGGCAATTAAACACTTATTGACATGGTTCTAGGGACCTATGTCAATTGATAGCCTCCAAGAGTGGATATATGATGGCAATTAAACACTTATTGACATGGTTCTAGGGACCTATGTCAATTGATAGCCTCCAAGAGTGGATTTATAATGACAATTAATTACTTATTGACATGTTCTAGGGGCCTATGACAATTGATAGCCTCCAAGAGTGAATGATGACAATCAATCACTTATTGACATGGTTCTAGGGGCCTATGTCAATTGATAGCCAACCTATGTCAATTGATAGCCTCCAAGAGTGAATGATGACAATCACTTATTGACATGGTTCTAGGGGCCTATGTCAATTGATAGCCTCCAAGAGTGAATGATGACAATTAAACACTACAGAAGAAAACACCAACCATCGGAAACAATTATTCCACTATTGATTGATACTAAAGCTATTCCATACAAAAATAGTCCGGACAAAATTTTCCTGACTTTTATTTATAAATAGCATCGGACAAGTACTCTGAAGAAGAAAGGCTGTCAGTATGTCTAGTTTGGCAACCATTTTGTTGGAATCTACTAGCCTGGCATCCTTATTGGTATAAGTGAAATTTAAACGTCACGTTTCAGTTAAGTTTTAACCTTGAAATAATATGTTGAAAACTAAAACAAAGAGTACTTCATTAGTTACCATATTGTTGTTTAGGTTCCAAAATTTCAAGTCTCGGCAGGGGGGAAGGGCGGTACGGCTTGTTGAGGGAGATAGAGGTGACACTGATACTATCGTCGCCGCGTCACTTGCACACCGTACTAACACTGATCTGAGAGTATGGATGATGTGACATGTGTGTGACTCGTCACCTTTGTAATTTAGAGGTTTATTATTTTCAATATTGAAATTGGACAAAAAAACTAAATTTTTGCTCCCCTCCCTCAAAATTTGATTTTAAGTGAAGTCTAAAGTTATAACGCCACGATTTTTCATTAGTTACAAACAACTTTCACACCCCAAAAACCTAATTTGTCACTAGCAACGGCGAATCACAATTTCGCTGAATTACTAGACACAGACGCTTCAGTGATACATTATCCAAAAATATTCAAAATAGAAAGTAAAAAAGAGGAAAATGAACAAACAATTGAACACACAATTAGTGTCACGCTAAAATATTTCTACTCTGTTCTTTTTCACCACTGTGCTACATTTAACCCTAGCATTGCCAAGGGGGGGAGACGTATAAGGCAACAGGTCAGATTAAAATTCGAATCTCTTATACATTATATGACCAGAAAGCAAATGGAAACAACATTGTTTTTCTCATTAGTCATGGAGTCATCAGATTCTAAGGGTTGTTGTAACAAAAAAAACTAGACCGGTTTTTTCACCTCGGTTAACTATCAGTAGTTTTGGCAAGAGTATTTAACCTCGGTAGCGCTATGCTTGAGGATAAACATGAGATAAACCTGGCCAATGTCAGAAGTATTTGATTGACTGAACGAAGTGTAGTTTTAACACCAGGATTTTTATTTGGTCTGTTTATTATTATTTCTTTATTTATCACATGACATGTTCATGGTAGTAGTTTTAAGACCCAATATGACGGGGAGCAAACCATGTTTCTGAGGTCATATTGAGTCTGCATCATTCTGTAATCAGATCTTCTTTTGATGACTTGGTTGTGCTTTCTCCATTTTGGTGCTTGATGTTGTTAACTTCTTTTTAACTCTTCGTCTGAGTGGTCCACAGTGAAATGAATCTGTGTGGTGACTACTCAGACATTAATTCTTCACTGAGGATACAAGAGATAAATAATTCTTACAGAAACAAAAACCGCTTTGAAGATTTGTAAATGGAGAAATTTCCTATTAAGACCAGTTTATCTGTGTCATTTCGTATCACGAAAACTCTCGAACGGCTTATCCAATTTGGATGAATTGGTATGGACATTCAATAAATTCATAGAATGAGATGTTGCTAGTATGAGAATATTTGTCCACCAGACGAACGGTGGACATTTTTAACTACGTCTGCAGGTTACAAAAGAACTAGTGTTAAAGCTAAACTGTAATTTCAATTTTAGTTCATATTTAATTTCAATTTTGAAGCATCAAGATGTTAGTCATGTCATGAATTAACAGACACATTCATGAACAAAAGCTATTAAACTCAAATCTCTGAACTAAAGCATATTAAATATAAGGTTAATAAACGAAACAAATTATAATGAAACAGATTTTCAGATTTAAGCCAAATAAAAGTTAAGCACTGAAGCTGAGGAATGTGAAATTGATAATAAAACGAGTAGGTAAAGCCAAAGTAGTAGAACGATAGGGCATTAAACTGCCTTCGGCTGGACATTAAAGGAAAAAAAATGCGATATATATTTAAGAAAAAAGTTTATTTATCTTCTTTTTCAACTAAAAAGGGATAAGTACTTCTGTGAACCTAATTTTGAAGTGAGATTTTTTCTAATCTTTCTTTTTAGTCTGAAAAAAGGATGGCAAATTTAGGCCCGGGTGGTTAGGTCCTAAATTTGGTCTAATAGGGACCAAAAACCAATCAGCCGACCCTAAGAATTGAAAAACCGCAAAAATATCATGTCCATACCAAATTTCATAAAAATCGGATTCGGTATCACGGTACAAAAAGACAAAAGTAAAACCGTGGTGTTAAAACTATATTCAATTTGGGAAAAAAACAAAAAATGCAAGCATTTTGAGGCAAATAAATATTGCCTCAAGTGCTCTCTCTCAAGTCTCATTCATATACCGCCTCTTCCCAATTAAAATTTCCTTGGTTTCTTGACACATAAATATAAAAAAGAGGGGGCTGTAATTTTATAAGCTTGGCATCTTTCTGGGTAGCCATTTTGTACTAGCCTTGAAACAAGAAAATAAGAATGAACCCCAAGAAACCAAAAAGAGAAAATGAGTCATAAATAATTCTTACCTGGAAATAAGGACTACAGGCACTAACAACAACTTTATGTGCTTTTAAATAATGTCCATCAGCGCCAATTGTACAGTCTACTAGAGTTTCAGTTTTTAGTAAATTACCAAAAACTTGTAACAATGTGTTACAGTGGTTGTTCCACTTCAGTCGAAATTGCTGGTCCATTTTAATGATTTGTTTTTTGTAATTTGAGTACAAAATATTATAAATACATTAATTATTGTATTTATAGTTACGAAAAACGTAAAAATAAAGTTCTATCTTGCTTCAAACATATTTCTTTTAACGTTAAAAAATTTTGACAAAAAAAAAGTTTTCAATATGGCGTCACACGCTAAAAATTATGTGGCGTCCTTAAAATTGACTTTTAAGATTAAAAAATATTTTATTAACTGGAGGCACTAAATTGTATGAAAATTCTAGAAGATTTATGGAATTTTGTTTGTAAAACAATAAAATATATAAAAATAATTTCACTTTAATATATGTCTAGTCTAATTAAAAACACATAAACTTAAAAATAAAAAATCCTTAACCTTAAGTAAAAGTTCTGTGGTGACGCGAAGACGCGTGTTGATGGAAGGTATTGAAAGCAATGATTTTGAATTTTAAAATGTTTTTGAGTTTGAAGAAACTTGAGAGGATAACTGTTTGCGCATGTGCAAAAGAGAAATTTAAGATAAAGCGGAGAAAATTAGAAGTTTAAGCCAATCAGGGAATCAGGATCTTTCCCCCCACCACAAAATGAGATCCCTTCCTAAAATTTATCATGTGACCAACATAAAATTTACAGAATTTAAAGTTTGGTACTAAAAAAGTAAATTAGTTTTTGTTTACAAATAGAATTTATGTTTTTATTTGAATTTATTTTTTTATGTACTTGATCCAAAGATTTTTTATTTTATTTTTTATATTTTTGATTAATTCCCTACCGTGTTAGATTTAGAAGTCTTTTTTTTTTTAATTTGAATTAACGTCTCTTTAACATCTATTGGTCATTCAAGACGGGGGTTTTTACCCTCCATTCGCTGGAAACTTGCAAACCAGCTACCCACATTGACCTCACCCAGCCTGGGTTGGTCCGGAAAAATGAGCCAACGATACGTGGTGAGCCCAAGCGGTCACCCATCCAAGTACTGACCACGCCCGACCTTGCTTAACTTCAGTGATCTGACGGGAACTGGTGTATTCAACGTGGTATGATCGTTGGCTAATTTGGAAGTCTGTTGAGCAATGTGAGCACTGAGCATATACTGTAACCTGCAAGATTTTTATTCAATTTAGAACTATTTCAAAACAAGCCATATTGATCGAATGTCTGGTTTTAACACTTCGATTTTTCTTTTGATTACCTATTATTTTGTTCCACGATAACTTTGGAACGCCTTTCCCGATTTTGATGGACTCAGGTATGGACATTCGTTGACCACACGAAGTAAAGGTCTTTTATCACCTTGATTTTTCTTTTATTTGTTTTTCTTAGAAATTTGATATGGACATTCAGTATATTTATAGAATTAGCTAATTAGTTTATGGACCACCCAGAACCAAATAATGGTAATTTTAAGTAAGTGAGGTATACAGTTCACAGAACTTCTACTATTTGTCTCAAATAGCATAGTACTCCGTGACAGAGTTTTATGACCATTGGCTTGGTTTGGAGAATAGATATTTACGGGTCCGAATCCCGCCCAGAATGCAAATTCTCTAAAGTAATTTTTCTGTAAGAGTGTTCTGAAGTAATGCCGAAGCTATTTCAAGACATAACAAAAATCAATATATCAGGCCAAAGCTGATTTGGGATAAGATAAAAGTTTAATTTATATTTTTGACCGAACGAAGTGAGGTTTTTCACTTTTAACGCCATTTTTTCATTTGTCTGTTTGACTTTTATACCACGATAGCTCGAGTGATTGGTTAGATACAGATGAAAATTGGTATGGACCTTTTTTAAGGTTCATAGAACTTGGCGATTAGATTTTTGGCCTTACTTGGTAACCCGGGTAACTAGGTAACCCGGGTCTCATGATGGTCATTTTAACTGAGTGAGATCTTAAGTTCACAGAACTATGATTCTAATTTCCCCTAAAAAAAATATTTATCTTCATCTAATATAACATAGCATTCCAAAACGCTGCCGCTGATGCATATAATTATAGATTCCTTTTTTTAAAAAAAAATCATTATGAATTTTGGTCTTCCAAGGAGATCATAGTGGTCTTACATAAATATAAATATGATCAAGAGTTTGGACTATTTATATCGTAATATGGGTTCAATGAAGTGCTCACATCCATTGGAACCAAAAAGTGCCATGGCCTTGAACGGGTGACACACGAAAACATACTATGAGTATCAAGAAATGAAAATGATAAAAAAAAACACTTGACTTTATGCTCTACGATAGTTCTACCAAGTGTCCTAAAGGTTTTCTTTCTTTGATATATGCATCACTTAAACATTGTTTTCAAACCATCTACTTACCTACGTTATGAGATTTTCACAAATTTCAGGCTGTGTTTTCTAAACAATCTTCCGTGCTCCCGTTATTTAGCGCTAGTATTCCATTTGTGGAGTGGCACTGAAACACTCGCGCTAGTAAATAGTATCGGGTCTCGGGTCTATTTATTCGCTTCAACTCGTAGAATTGTTGGGATAAACAAACTTAACCGTCAGATTCCGTTGCATATTCATCCGTAGACTATAAGTTTCTAGTGGGCGAGAGTCTGAAGTGCCTAAATTATATGTTCTGCTAAACTCACAGAAAACTTACTATGTAATTTCTATCAAATTAAATTTTAGATTATTTTTATTTTAATCTAAAAATTTTCGACTCCTTTGTGGTCTAAAATATGCTTGGTACCAATTTATATCTGTTGGTACTGCTGCACAAATAATATTACCACAAAAATAAATTAAAGCGCGAATTTTTTGAATACTCTTTGTTTTCCATTTGCTTTAAATTTTGTGCTTCCTTTCCATAAAAAATATAGAAATGTGTTTTTCTAGATTGATTAATTTGCAAATTAATTATATAAAAGTATTTTAATCATTTTTAAACGAAGTGTTTAATTTAATACCTCTCCAGTTATTTAAATAATATTGTAAAGATGAATGTTCTTAATTTGAACAGATGATAACTAGTCTCTCTTATCACTGATAAGAAACTACTATTAAAAAAAAAAAACATAAATCCGTTGACTTGGTCACCATGCAGATTCCTATAAAGTTGTAAGTTAATTCCGGTACTCCTCCATCTATTTCTTTTGTGAAAGTGGGCCTAAAGACCTTCGGTTTACTCTACTCGGTACCGGCCTCTAAAGGAAGGGCTGCACCTTAATATATGAGGATGTAGCAAACAGCTCATGGTAATGGACCTTATTTCAAAAATCACCTGACTTAAATTGATACAATGAAATGACTGATTTCTGTGTTGGGGCGCGGTTTCTGCTTAGCTTAATTTCAAGATTTGAGTAAAAAAATGATATTGGTTTTCTCATTGTGTTATTTTTGGAAACAACTGTCTTTACATTCAGGAACGTATTGAAATTCTCCTATAATTTCCAGCAATTACCACAACCATCGCAAGTCTTCTGTGGTTGTTCCCGATTGATATGATTTATTTGAGTACGTTACATTCTATTTTATGTGGAAAAAATCTGCCGAATGCATGTCGGATCTCGCACATTCAGGGTTCCTAAAGTCGACATCACATTCCCTAGGGTTTAAATTATTTGCAATGTTTAAGGCCAAAACAATAAACCGATATTCGGATGTATGAAGTTGTAGTTCTAATGTGTTTCTGGAGGCTATAATCATATCAATCAATGCTTTTTGAAAACAAATACTCTTTAGGATTTCTATTAAAGGCTAGATGTCACTACAAATTTTAATTGGCCGATTTAATGGCAACATACTGTACAACGGATGCTACCCAAATTAACACAGCAAATTAAAAACGTATAAAAAAATCGGAGTATATGCTCATACATTGTAGCATTTGTTTCTTTTTATGCACACTTTCAATGTTATTCTAATAAATCTAATAAGTAAACTACTTATTTATTTTATAGATAATAAATAAATAATAAAAAAAAAACGAAAGAAAAAATGTTTTCGTTACAAAAAATCAAAAGAATTCCCTTAATTATTAACTTACGACATTTTAGCAATAATATTTCCAATGTAACTAATGCAAATATCACTCCAAACAAAGAAGAAACCAATCAAATACTATTTGAACAAATAAAATCTCAAATATTACTCAAAGGACCTTTACCATTATCAACCTATATGAAACAAATTTTAACAAATCCTAAACACGGATATTATATCCAAAATAAAAATGTATTTGGATGTAAAGGAGATTTTATAACATCACCAGAAATATCACAAATATTTGGAGAATTAATATCAATCTGGTTCATTAATGAAATGAATAAAATAAATACATCCAAAATCGATATTATAGAATTAGGTCCAGGACGTGGAACAATGATGAAAGATATGTTGAGAACATTTGAAAAATTAAATTTACTAAAACAAATTAATGAAATACATTTTGTAGAAATTAGTAATGAATTAAGTAAATTACAATCTCAATTATTATGTGTAAAAGATAGTATAGAAATCAATGAATGTATGGAGATAGATAAAAATGTAAGAGATGTTAAAGAAAATAGTAGAAATAATATTGGAATTGATCAGGAATGTATAGAGATGAATTCAACGAAAAACCTATGTAAAGACGACATTATAGGAGATGTTTCCAATAGGAATGTCGATGACAAAGGAATTATGGAACAAAATAGAAATAGAATTGGAAACAAAAAATCTCATCAAAATATTGATGAAAATAAAGCAGAAATTGACAAAACAACTAATAAAACCGATTTATATTATCAAAAAGGAATTACAAAAAAGGATATTACTATAAAATGGTACAAATCAATATTCGATGTCCCTCAAACTCATTTTTCATTCGTTCTGGCTCATGAATTTTTCGATGCATTACCTATACATAAATTTATTAGAACTGATAGTGGATGGAAGGAAGTATTGATCGATTTTAATAGTCAAAGAAATCAATTGGAATATGTTTTATCTAAAAATCAAACTCCGGCTTGTATGTTTATTGATAAGAATGAAACGAGAGATCATATTGAATTATCGCCACAATCAGGTACATAGAATTTTAGATAAAAATGAAACGAGAGATCATATTGAAGTATCGCCACAAACAGGTACATAGAATTTTGGAGTATTTTTTTGTGCAAGGATTGACTTCAAAAGATCGTAACCCCGAATTTAGAGACCTATCTGTTTGAAATAGGTTAAGACCAATCGTGGTTGGTTTGAAAATAGCTCAGTGTCTTCTCTAATCTCGTGCATTCTTCGGGCGATTGCGTAACGTAAAATTTTACTGTGGTTATTATCATTATTAGTTAAAATCATTGGATTTTATCACGGCACGCGGTCTACGCAATGGTTTTCTACGCTTTTTAGTTCTCACAATGGCTGGTCCAATTCAACAAAAAGACCTCGAATGTCTAAATGTATGTTCTTTGAGTTTTTATGTTAGAACATTTAGTGAACAACAGCACACTATGACTACTTGTTAGTAGTTTCCATAGATGTCTTCAGAATTGATTTTTTCTTCTTTTAGGTGTAATCGCCCAAAATATTGCCAAACGATTAGAAGAAAATGGTGGCATTAGTTTAATTATTGATTACGGTCATAATGGTACGGGGACAGATACATTTCGTGCTTATCTCAATCATAAACAAACAGATCCATTAAAAAATATTGGTCATAGTGATCTAACAGCGGACGTAGATTTCAAATATATACAAAATCAAGTCAAACAGAAATTAATTACAATGGGACCTATCAGTCAAGGATATTTTCTAAAACAAATGCATATAGATGCAAGATTAAATGCATTGTTAAATATATGTTCAACTGATGCAGAAAGACAAATACTTCAAAGTGCAGTTCAGATGTTGGTGGATGGTGATAAGATGGGAGACCGATTTCAATTTTTAGCTTTGTTTCCGTCAATATTAAAAGACATTTATGATCAATATCCTGTCTATGTATTTCAAAATGATGAGAAATGAAATAATTTATATGATACTGAGGTGAATACGACATCCTTTTAATCCGTTCCCGAATTGTGCCCCCCCCCCCCCCCCCNTAGGTACTTAAATTTATTATTTATAAACTTTTCAAAAAACTTAAGAAAAGGCATTATTTGGATTTTTCTTATTTTTTGATTTTCTATTCATAAAGTGATGTCGACTTTACGGACGGAACCTGTATGAGCAAAAGCCAGACTTATACTTCACAGTTTTAGGCTTAACGTCTCTTTAACATCTAAGGTCAATTCAAGACGGCAGTTTTACCCTCTATTTGCTGGAAATTTACAAAAACCAAGAGCAAGTTGATTTGGCCTATGCAATAGGAAAATAAACAACAGATTAGACTGATTATTTATCGAAATAACATGTGTCTTTATTGATACTGACTGCCAACATCTACCCAAACTTATTATGGTAACATGGGTTGCTGGTGTATTTATAAGACACCCTGACAGGTAAACAGTGGGGCTTGGGTTCAAACCCAACCCATGGAATTTCATCCACACGAACTGAGATATTTACCACTTCGGAAGGCATGGAAGGGGCTGGCATTATAAATATCTAGTCCAGCGTCCTCAGTTTAGGATAATATGCGACCTAACCCTTCCACTACAATCACTTTCCGTGATGGACACGGAAAGTAGTATCCACTTTTATTCAATTAAAATTAAGTTTTTATTTTATTTTTATTTTTTGCAGTACGAATGAACAAGATCAACCAGAATGGGGTCTCATTGAACTACAAGGTGATTTAGAATCTAGAAATGAAACCAGTATGAAAAACAAATTTGTAGGAGACTTACACATTCAGGTATGTTTGGGTAGCCCCGAACTTAGGTTCAAGTCTTTTTATTAGGTGGAATTCGTTTGTTCAAAGTTTGATCTGATCTGGGGCCCGTAATTTCTTATGCGTGTTTTCTCATGCCAGTAGAATTCGTTTTTTTCTTTATTCTTGCTCATTTAATTAATGATTAAAAAATTCTTCTTAGGAAAAAAGAAAAATCATTTGTTTTTGTTTACAACTGTACAAATGTTGCATTGATTAAAAAAAAAAAAAAAAAAAAAAAAAAAAAAAAAAAAAAAAAANAAAAAAAAAAAAAAAATTGCTTTTATGTTCTCTTTTCCCAGATTAAATTTGTTATTATTTAAATGTAAAGAAAAAAATCCGTCTACCCTGAATACCTATATAGTAGGTACAATGTTTTGATCCCTTTTATTAAAAAAATGTCTTGCAAGTCGTGAAGCAATAATAATAGTTTTCGTGGGGCCAGACAAGTCAACCTGCAATACTGATGAATTAGGACGTCTGCCATTGTCTAGTGTTGCTGTTGTAGCGGTGTTTCTGCCAAGATTCAGGTTTTGATAAAATGGTTAAAATGTAGATTTTAAACATCTTAAATACCATTTCTAAATTTAATGGTTATAAAATAGGTTGATTTGAGGTTACCGAAACGGTTTTGATACCCCTTGGCTAAAAGGCCATTTACACGCTCTTAATTTGCACAAACTCGCTTCTGTTACCACGCACTGTTAAAAAATATGCAAACAGTCCAGTGATATTTCTCGTCGGATATATGTATCATTTTCGAAAAGGCGTCACGACCTGGACATAGTTTTACACATAGATTTATTTTGATCATATTAAACCGTATTTATTTATTATTATTATTATTTTTTTTTTTTTGCCATACTAACCCAATTTAACCAACTGATTATTTTCTTTCTTTCAGAAAAACGGTACTCCCATCTTAATTATAGGCCATCATATTCTGCATGGAAAGATACAAAAACTAGAAAAACCATTTGCAGTGTTGAAGAAAGTTGAAACCGTGCTTGACGATGATGTTGAAAAAGCGACAAATAATGAAAATACGACTAAATCGGTTGAATATGAAATCGCAGTGGTCCTTACGAGAAAGATGATATTCAAAACACGACCAAAACCAATAGTGGTTGCACCAGATCCTTAAACTTATACGCAATGTCTATTCAGGAGTCGGCCTCACGACTGACACCGTATCACATATCGCCTTGCAATCAATAGATAATAATTATCAACGTCATTAAGAGGCACCACATGGTGTCCGATGATAGCCATTTGTATGAGCCTGCAACTCTAAGATCCAAAGGTTGGGCTTTAAAGGGTTTGTGGGCACCATAGAATCACAAGTTCTTTTTTTTACAATATTAGTATGCTACATAACAATTACCTCACAATGTTACCACTTCTCGCTAATACCATAGCTACACATCGACTGTGTGTGAGTCAAAGGTATCGAGTTCCTTTGCGGGCAACGTCGCGTCGTTAATTACCTGACTTTATAACTCGAATCAAACACTTTTGATGAGCAATAAAATTTTCTCTAATTTTGGATCTAGTTTGACGGTCAGTAATTTTTTATTCAAAGTTTCAAAAT
Source organism: Pachypsylla venusta (assembly GCA_012654025.1). Classification (NCBI taxonomy): domain Eukaryota; kingdom Metazoa; phylum Arthropoda; class Insecta; order Hemiptera; family Aphalaridae; genus Pachypsylla; species Pachypsylla venusta. Next base: position 11,171,688 of record CM022882.1, on the reverse strand, counting down.
CAGCATTTTCTACAGCATTACAAGGTTCAATTTCTTTGGATAAAAAATCAGTACAGAAATTTTTAGCTGAAATGATAAAGAAAAAATAATCTTAAAAAATGTTTGAATTCGAGATGATTGGAACATGGCTCCGAACGGAGAAATTTAAATTTTCCTTGATAAATTCAAACTCTATTGAAGCATGGCCGTAAAAATTTGCCCGACTTGCATATTTAATTTTTCAAATCGAATTTCAGTTTTTAAAGGATCCTTCTATTTTTCACGTAGCACAACCATACGATTATTATGTTTAGTTGTATGAGTTTTATCCTTAAAAATTACACGGGGAAAACTGCACGAATTTTCCCCGTGTAATTTCATAGTAAAAATTCATTCAAATATCTCAAATTCGTGAGGCTAAAATTCAATGAGGCTCTAACTTAGTAACCCATATTATATTAATTTAATGTCTTTTGTCCATAAATTTAATGTCTTTTGTCCATAAATTATAAGAATTACATCATGTAAAATAAAGCACCATTTTTGGTTCTGTTAAAAAAAAATCTATTCGAATATTTTACGTAATAGTTTTATTTTTTCAATCAAGTTTAGAATAAATCAACTGTCCTCCCCATTTCCAGATTAAGGTTTGGAAAAATGGTAGAAACCGTTGATATGGATTAACACCTTTTCGATGACAGTCCCAATAGGTACACTCCGTCGCGCCATCACGAAGGCCAGTTCTACAAACCGGGACAACCTGAAACTCATACCATCAAAACAGACCATCTTTTCAGTTTTCAAAGTTTGCATTTAAATATTTCATTTTATTGTGTTCTGCTTTTTGAGCAATAGTTTTGTATTGTGTCTGATTAATCCTAGCTCTACTAGATCTAAGTAGCAGCATTTGGGGTAACCTAGTTGAAATCAACCGCTCCATGGTCGACACATACAGGGCAATGTTGTCGGACCAGAGGAGGGAAACTTACGGATCCATTTTTATTTTATCTAAAAAATTCACATTTTTTGTCAAAAAAGAGCTTAGTTAGATTTAAGTCCCACATCTTAGAACACTTAAAAGCATAATCTTTTTAGTTATCGCTAGCATGTGAGTATTGACGTATTGTCTTTTAGTTTATAGAATAAAAAAGAACTGTGCGCCGGCGGGGAAATTACTCCCCGCCTGTCGACAGTCATGCTTACCATAAATTCGTTCAAACAAAGCACATATTCCACACCAAAGTTTGAACGTCAATTTTTCACTTGGTGTCCAGTTCACTAAACTTTCAAATTCTTTTGACTCTTCTTCAGTCAGATGTCTCCCCATAACTTCACCTAACGCGATGATAATGTCCTGAAAAAGAAAGAACAATTCAAATGAAAAAATAGCTGCTGAAGTAGGCTTTTCTGCGGTTCGTCCGATTTTGATGAAATTTCCTGGGGTCACCTCTAAATTGTTACATATCAATTTGCCCAGCAGATGTTTTTGTCAGGGAGAGAAAAATTGGAATTCTGATGGCAATTTTTTCTCATAAATAAAAAGTTTTCCTACATTTTTTAGTCCGGAAGTCAAAAATCTTTATTTATAGAATACCTGCTTGGTGTAGTCTAGGAATCAGCCTTACCTTTCCTCTCATGATTCGTTTGCCTTGTTTGATCAAATGTCTATTAAACACTCGATTGAATAGAAGTCTCCTGCCAGGTGTAATCCAGACATAGTCCCTCAGGTATTCTATGGGTGTCATACCTGAAAATTTTCAAATAAAATATTAAACTATGAAGAATTGTAAGGGATTAAAAAAAATCCTGCTATTATAGGACTTTTCTTAAGGTTTATTAAATTATTATCAAAAATAACTAGTAGTTCTGTAAACTGTAGAACTCACTCAAATGACCATCACTTGTCCTCAAAACTAATTTCTATGAATATAATGAATGGTCATACCAAAATTCCATCAAACTCGGAGGTGAGGCATTCGACAAACAAAAGAAATTTTGTCTTGTTAGGTTTGTTACCGATATTAAAATGAGAATCTCTCTAAAAATGATAATATCTACCTCGGTCTTTCTCGCCCCCAAAACATGTAAAATTATTTTGATACCGATTGATAAGTTTGTTCTTTTAGTTGACTCACCGTTTAACAAATTTGAGTCCAATGGTAATTCAAAACCTTAACCTTTTCTTGAAAATGTTCTTGGCAATGTGAGCCATGACTCGGCGTCAATTTTAGTTTGACTCAACGTTTAACAAATTTGAGTCGAATGGTAATTCAAAACGTGAACTTTTTCTTGAAAATATTCTTGGCAATGTGAGCCATGACTCGGTGTCACTTTTAGTGTGACTCAACGTTTAACAAATTTGAGTCCAATGGTAATTCAAAACGTGAACTTTTTCTGAAAATGTTCTTGGCAATGTGAGCCATGACTCGGTGTCACTTTTAGTGTGACTCAACGTTTAACAAATTTGAGTCGAATGGTAATTAAAAACGTGAACTTTTTCCTGAAAATGTTCTTGGCAATGTGAGCCATGACTCGGTGTCACTTTTAGTTTGACTGACCCTTTAAAAAATTTGAGTCCAATGATAATTCACAACGTGAACTTTTTCTTGAAAATTTTCTTGGCAATGTGAACCATGACTCAGTGTCACTTTTAGTTTGACTCACCGTTTAACAAATTTGAGTCCAATGGTAATTCAAAACGTGAACTTTTTCTTGAAAATGTTCTTGGCAATGTGAGCCATGACTCAGTGTCACTTTTAGTTTGACTCAAAGTTGTGTGTAACATTTTTAATTCTTCACTCATTATTTTTGGTTCTAATATTCTCAATGCTTCTTTTAACGCAATACGCCTCTGTAAGAAATGGGTATAAAATCTATTTACAAAAATGAAATGTTGACTGATTTATAATCAAGTCTCAAGACTTTGCAGCTGCAAAGCACAGGGGATGAAGTCGGCGAGGTTTTGTAACTCTTTCCACTTCAAGCATTTCCTTTGCTGCATCCTCCTATCTTTTAAAGACATGGTCTCACATGGTTGGTTCTACGTACCGGGACAACCATCAATGCGAACCAAAGGAATACCCACGTTCTCACACAGCAATCATCCTCATTTCTCCTGATGGTGATGAAAGACAATTTTACCAATATCATTGATTTTATTCTTCTTTGACTTATGATTGCTGCTACAACAACAACTTTTAAAGAAAATTTTATATAGCTGTTGACAAGTGTGTCAACGCAAGTGACGTCCCATATCATTTATTCTAAGGCGCCAATCTCAATCTGGTCTTTTACCATCAGGGTCTAGAAAAACATGATGGTTCAACAACAGACAGAATGACACGATCCAAGGGTATTCTTGAGGTTTTAATTTGGTCTACCATGTCGTTAATACCCCTATTCTTCATACACTTTACCCGGTTAGGCCCTTTCTGTCTACATTCAGTTCACAGTGATGCTCGCATAAGTTGTTGTTGCTGTAGCCCCTAAGATTTTTCTTTTCAAACGTCCAGCCAGGATATGTCTGTTGTGTAGGTAGATCAAGAAACTGAGCAACCTCTACAGGTCTGTTTCATAGGTCCAATGGTGTAAGCGAGGTAGGTCGAGCCCGACAAACAAATAGATGTCGTGTGTCATGTGGTACAGCCCCACACTTGTCACATATGACTTATGCTCGCATTAAGTCTGCGCCCAGTCTCAAGCCACTACAAGGCGAAGGAAACGAAATTTTACCTTGGGATTAAACTCGTTGTCCACAACCTCAAAGTTTAATTCTCTTTGCAATTGCCTTATCATAGAGACTTCCAGGAATGAGTCCGATGGGAGTTTATCCCCGCCAGGAGATTTCAATGTCTGATTGACGTGAGTTAGATTTGAGGGTAACACATCACAGACTGAATTGCGAGCACTGAGACAGTTGAAGTCAACATTGTCTTCCACGGACACCTGTAGGAAATAATGTATATCAATAGGAGCATGGTAGGTAGCTAAATGTATGAAATTCAGAGTAACACATTGCAGACTGAATTGCGAGCACTGAGACAGTTGAAGTCAACATTGTCTTTCACGGACACCTGTAGGAAATAATGTATATCAATAGGAGCATGGTAGGTAGCTAAATGTATGAAATTCAGAGTAACACATTGCAGACTGAATTGCGAGCACTGAGACAGTTGAAATCAA
>CM022882.1:11134118-11165506 GCA_012654025.1 Pachypsylla venusta | reverse complement strand
GGTCCCCCCGGGGGGGGGGAGGGTTAAATATTTCATTTTTTGAAAATGATTTGTTTAAATTTGATTAAGATATTTTTTTCCTATTATTGACTACAACACTAACGTGAACACCTGATCATCTTGATCCACGAGTTATATTTTGATACCGTTTCGGTGTGGGTAACGTCAATTTTAGCTATTATTATTATCATCATCACCTTACCTTATCAATGATGGCAGATTTGTTCTTATTAGGAGCAGCTTGACCAGATGCTCCTTTAAGTTTTGTATTAATTTTAGGGGTTGGTGTTATCAGAGGTGGTGTTGGAGAGTTTGAACCTAGTCCACCTTGACTAAACAAAGTCTGTAAAGATAACAAAAAGTGTATTTTTTAAAACATGTGTGGTTGGCGGAAAGGGTTGGAAGTCTCAGGGAATGTGCGCCTGTGCGCAGGGGCAGTATAATTTCTATGCGCTTGCGTCGATCATTCCGCCACCGTCATTGGCATTTTTAATATACCAGTTATCGTTAGTTCACTTAAGTCAAGCAACGTATAGCGAGGTTTTACCTGGTGTGTGACCCTGTCCAGTGTCCAACCCAGGCTGGGTGAGGTCAATGTGGCTGGCTGTTTTGTAAGTTTTCAGCAAATGGAGAGTGAAAACCCCGTCTCGATGGTAAAGAAACATTAAGCACGACAAAAAAAAAAAAAAAATCAAGCTCAAGCCAGTATGAAAACTCCAATTGCTTCAACAGCCGCGCCGCATTAGAATCTGGTGTGACACATCTTCTTGTCGCCACAACCCATGATAAAATATTAGAGATTTTACCGTTGAATGCCACATTAATGTTTCTTGACTATGACTTCATCTCAGATCTGCGACAAGTAACGTTCTCTGCGTAGGATCTGGTGTGACACATCCTCTTGTCGCAGAACTTGTCGCCACCACCCATGATACATTATTAGAGATCTTACCGTTGGATGTTACATTAATGTTTCTTGACTATACCTTTTTTTCAGGTCTACGACAAGTAACGTTTTGTGCGTAGGATTTGGTGTGACACATCTTTTTGTCGCAGAACTTGTCGCCACAACCCATGATACAATATTAGAGATTTTACCGTTTGATGCCACATTAATGTTTCTTGACTATGACTTTTTTTCAGATATACGACAAGTAACGTTTTGTGCGTAGGATCTGGTGTGACCCATCTTCTTGTCGCAGAACTTTTCGCCACAACTAATGATATATTATTAGAGATCTTACCGTTGGATGCCACATTAACGTTTCTTGACTATGACTTCTTCTCAGATCTACGACAAGTAACGTTCTCGGCGTAGGATCTGGTGTGACACATCTTCTTGTCGCAGAACCCCTCGTTACAACTGACGCCACAGTAGGACATGGTGTCAGAGGTCGTGAATCTGTATCTGTATATTTTCTGAATAATTCTTCTGGGACGACAGTCATGTCTTCGTTTTGTATCGTGTTAATGAGATCTTCAGAGCTGACGATGATTTTATTCTCGGAAATCTGTGGAGAAAAAAAAAAAATAAGAATTTTCCGTTCTAAATATACATGGGTAGGTAATTTAGTGGTAAAACGCGCAGACTGGTAATCAATAGGGCGTAAGTTCAAACCCAGCCAATTCTCATGAATTTGAGATATTTATTACTATTGGAGGATATGGAAGGGGCTGGGATTATCAATATCTAGTCCGGCGTCCTCGGAGTAGCATAATATCCTACCCCATTTATTTTCCGCGATGGATACGAAAAGAAAAGTAATTGTAAACCCCGATGTCAGATGTGAACTGTGCACTCCTTGGTTCACCTTAGTGGGTATCATACATTACGGAGGGAGACAATCGAGAATGTTGTTAACTCCTTTGGGGACATTCACTCATGTTCTAGGTCGAGGAAAGCTGCTACCATGATGGGATTAGGCCAAACATCTTTAGGTTCCAGGTGAGTGCGGTTTGCCTGGCAATTGAATAAATGGCATACGGGACATTCACTCTTGTTCTAGGTCGGGAAAAGCTGCTACCATGATGAGATGAGGCCAAAGATCTTTAAGTTCCAGGTGAGTGCGGTTTGCCTGGCAATTGAATAAATGGCATAAGGGACATTCACTCTTGTTCTAGGTTGCGGAAAGCTGCTACCTTGATGGGATAAGGCCAAAGATCTTTAGGTTCCAGGTGAGTGCGGTTTGCCTGGCAATTGAATAAATGGCATACGGGACATTCACTATTGTTCTAGGTTGAGGAAAGCTGCTACATTGATGGGATAAGGCCAAAGATCTTTAGGTTCCAGGTGAGTGCGGTTTGCCTGGCAATTGAATAAATGGTATACGGGACATTCACTCTTGTTCTAGGTTGCGGAAAGCTACTACCTTGATGGGATTAGGTCAAAGATCTTTAAGTTCCAGGTGAGTGCGGTTTGCCTGGCAATTGAATAAATGGTATACGGGACATTCACTCTTGTTCTAGGTTGCGGAAAGTTGCTACTTTGATGGGATTAGGCCAAAGATCTTTGAGTTCCAGGTGAGTGCGGTTTGCCTGGCAATTGAATAAATGGCATACGGGACATTCATTCTTGTTCTGGGTTGAGGAAAGCTGCTACCTCGATGGGATTAGGTCAAAGATCTTTAGGTTCGAGGTGAGTGTGGTTTGCCCGGCAATTGAATAAATGGCACACGTCATGTACGCCACTCCTACATTTGTAAAACAACTCGTCGATCAGTCTCAAATGAATTGATGTTTTTGGTCCCGGATATTGGTCTTGGCGTATCCTGTGCACTTTGATTAATCAACGGCTAATCCTTCGCCTGACAGTTAATATGTGAACAACTTACCCAAGATTCTTTGACTCTCCTAACCACATCTTTAGCTTCACAATCTGCAGGATGGTTGCAAAGGATGGAACATCCATAGAGAAATGGATTATAAAGTCCGGCAAATGGTTTCAAAGCCACCGGAGCTTTCGTGACAATATTTCTCAAGTAGCCAACTTACCCAAGATTCTTTGGCTCTCCTAACCACATCTTTAGCTTCACAATCTGCAGGATGGTTGCAAAGGATGGAACATCCATAGGGAAATGGATTATAAAGTCCGGCAAATGGTTTCAAAGCCACCGGAGCTTTTGTAACAATATTTCTCAAGTCAAGAGATTTTCTTTTCTGTGGAAACAAATTTTTTAATCAAAAGCAGTTTTGTGCTAAAGAATTCAAATTTATTATGTAATGGCTGCCGTCACAATTTTGGAAAGTTCAAGAATTCCCCTTGGCAAAAATGTTTTTTTTTCTTTGTAAAAGTTTTGGGAAATTTGGGATTCGACTCCTGATATATTTTGCCGTTTAGACTAGGTCATCCTAACAACGAAACTTTTGAAAGAATAATGTGAATGTAAATTTCTTTGTATTATGTCATCACAAATTTCGTGAGCATCATAACATTATACGCCATTTTTAACAATTTATTACTTAATATCACTAAACTAAAATTGAACAATTACCTCATACGTGTCGCTATAACTATAGATACTTGAACAATTACCTCATACGTGTCGCTATAACCATAGATACTTGAACAATTACCTCATAAGTGTCGCTATAACCATAGATACTTGAACAATTACCTCATAAGTGTCGCTATAACCATAGATACTTCAACAATTACCTCATATGTGTCGCTATAACTATAGATACTTGAACAATTACCTCATACGTGTCGCTATAACCATAGATACTTGAACAATTACCTCATATGTGTCGCTATAACCATAGATACTTAATTGGCTACAGGGGGCTAAATTACCCCTAAACACGAACAGGCCAAGCAGAAAATTTGACCTTCTTTGAATGTTTGACCTGACCACGACCGAATCGAACCTAATGCAAACCGAGTGTTGCATACTCTGCCCTGAAGACATCCTAAACTGAAATGTGTTTATTTCTTACCTCGGAATATCTTTTTCTTCGGGCGGGATTTCGCACACTTTCTATTAATCCTGTTGAACTTGTGATGGACATTCTCAAGTAAATTAAACTAGCTCTGAGGAAATGCAAGAATTACTTCTAGAATTTGCGAAAAATGTATATCTATTTTTTTGAACTTCAATTGTGTCCACTGTCGATGTCGGTACGCAGGATTTCCAAACAGTGTTTTCGTTATGTTAGATTATCAAATTTAGGTTGATTTTCAGCTAAATTAATTTAAAATGTTTCTAAGATTCCTAGGTCCGATTAACTCAAAATCAATTCATTTTAGATTTTTTTAAAGAAACAGTGATCAATATCCAAACAAATTTACGACGAAAGTTTGTTGGGGAGGACGGGCTGGGAATAGAATTGGTTTAGGTTAAAAAAAAAGTTTATATTAAAGTCTGCGCAAGGTTAGATATGGTGCAACCCAGCCTAAACTCAGCAGGAATTATTTACAACTACAATTGATTTAAAGGTAAATTTTAGACCTAGTTGTTAGATTTACACCCTTAGAAACATATTAAAACGAGGTTTGCGAAAATCGGACTAAAATTGGCAAACTAACATAAAGGTTCCTCTTGAGGACCTTCTATTTCTTCTACCAAATTATTTGAATTTGATTTTACTTTTCTGGACGATTTGAGTCTAAAAAAACCCAATTACAAAATAACACAATGAATATGAAAAACCTAGGCGGTGGGGGGGNGGGGGGGGGGGTACTGTATGCCGCGTATGTTTAATATACGATCTAACAAGCGCTGCCATAGAAACAAAAGCTTCACTCACATCACAACTTGAAGCATGCTTTCAATCTTAAATTTGAATGAACAAAGTGGGATCTAGTCTTACCTCTATGATTTTTTATTTAAACGTCTCGTCTGTTGGTACCACTATATTTCTAGAACATCTTGTTAGATTTTGATGATACTTGATACGGACAATTATTATATTTTCATTTAAATTCTGATTCGTTTATGAGCCCTATTGTGCTCTGGGCTGGCCACTTATTTGAGTGAGGTCTACAGTTTATTGAACTAGAGCAACTGTTTCTCCAGGCGCTCTAGAGCCATTTTCTTTTTCTTTGGTATACCTATATTGTAATTAGAACTTTGCAAACATATCTTATTAATATTAAAAACTCAACCACAAACTAGATTTCTCACTTATAATGAATTTGGGCGTTTTAACACAGGGGAATAAAACAGGTTATTTTTTCAAGGATAGACATAATTAAAAGCGTCAATGGCACGTTCCCGCTCTCAGTTCACACTCCTAATCCAAAGCCTACCCACGTCTGCGAAGGCCGCTCTCAGTTCACACTCCTAATCCAACGCACACCCACGTCCGCAAAGGCCGCTCTCAGTTCTATTTGTTCGTAGGATAAAATATTTTTAAATCATATATATTTATTTTAAAAAATAGCACTAGCTCAGACAATAATTTACTCTCTGCACAATCTCATTTCACACTCCCAATCCAACGCCCACCCACGTCCGCAAAGGCCGCTCTCAGTTCACACTCCTAATCTAACGCCACCCACGTCTGCGAAGACCGCTCTCAGTTCACACTCTTAATCTAACGCCACCCACGTCTGCGAAGGCCGCTCTCAGTTCACACTCCTAATACAACGCACACCCACGTCCGCGAAGGCCGCTCTCAGTTCACACTCCTAATTTAACGACCACCCACGTCTGCGAAGGCCGCTAATTGTTCGTAGGATAAAATATTTTTAAATCATATTTATTTATTTTAAAAAATAGCACTATCTTTTATCAAATGACAAATATCGTAGGCTTACTTAATATTTTATTAACAAATGATATTCCTCTAGAGTCTCTAGACTATATTTTAACACTTTGGTAGTTTAACAAGTGGATAGGTGTCTCAAATTAAGGTCTAGTTATACATACAGTATGTCTCAGAAATCCTGCCCGACGCCTGTAACTTTTGAATTTTTTAATTCTGATCCTAATAGAAAAGCGGACATGGCCATTAGATTGGTGATAGTAAAATCCAGGTTCGATCCCCGGAACTTACATTTTTAAATAAAAGTTTTGGTTTTTCAAGTATTTTAAATACAATGATACCAACTTTATTTTTAAGTATAAAAGTTGAATAAAATAATTAAGCCTTTTCATTTAAAATCAGGTGCAGAGATGGAGGGATCTGAAGTTTAATTGTGTTACACTCTGTATAACGGCCCTGGTTTTGAGCTCTGGTGTAAAAGTTTAATAATTGTTTTCCAAAAGAGGTTACTTATCTACTTAAATCATCACAAGTCAAATCTCTTTTTTTTCAGGAGGTTAAAATCAGGTTATGATTTAGTAGAAAGTAAAGAAAGATATAGTAGAAAGTAATGAAAACATTTTGACAAAAAATAAAAAAAAATAACCTTTTCACTTCTTTCAGGGACAGAGAAATGAAAAATATTCAATAAACCAGTTCCCGTAGGACCATAGAAGATAAACAATGTCCAGCGAGGTTTTACAGGTTGGTGATCACGCAGGTTTCCGGCACAACCTAGGCTGGTTGAAGTCAATGTTAGCAGTGGGTTTGTAAATTTCAGGCACATGGCGATTAACCCTCGTCTGAGCTTTCGATGTTAAAGAGGCACTAATACGAATAGATGTAAATTTGTGTTCTAATTTTTCCAAAGTTGGACCTAATTTTCAACTAAAATAATTGGACCATTCAGACACTTATTCAATTTTCAATGTACCAACATAAGGGCGAACATTTAATTACAAAATAATAACCTCATAAAATAATGAATCACAAAACAATAATTACTTATGTAGAATAAGAGTAATAATTAATTCATCAGAATTTACATCAAGATAATAATAAGTACAAAATCAATAATAATTTAAGAAATATAAATCAGAGCATCAATAATAAAATATGGCTTCTTTGTGAGATGCTTACGAACATGTCACAATTGCATTGTAAAGGAGTTTTGCCAATGCGGTTATCAAATTTAATTGTCAAGCAATTTCCAATTAATTTAATTTTCCCTACAGTTTGAATTTGCATTAAGCGCTGATATTACCACCGAAAGTTCAAAATAAGCACATAATGAATAGAACTTAACCCATTCGTTGGAAGACAGGTAAAACTCCAGAGCTAGTGTAGAACGGGAGGTGGGGAATGGGGGAGAGATTGTTATCAGCTGAATAATTTATCAATGGCATCTGGTGCATTTTTTTCCAGTATGAATGTGTAAAGATTCTAGCGGCCGGGTTCGTCCAAATTTAACTGCATGAGTTTCCAAACTTTCTGTTCCATTTGTGCTGCCACACTCACAATTTTCTGCTGAATCCAAATTTAACTGCATGAGTTTCCAAAACTTTCTGTTCCATTCGTGCTGCCACACCCAACTTTCTGTTGAAAGTAGATCCTCCAAAAATGTGTTCTCAAAAGGCTGAAAGGGCCCCATAGCATCCAAACTGCAGAGGTTTTCGGCCCACAGGAAAAAAATTGTAAGTTTTGTTCACACTATGTAGGGCATGGTAGCTCGTTTTTTTCGAAACTGCAGAGGTTTCCGCCCCACAGGAAAACAATTGTAAGTTTTGTTCACACGATGTAGGGCAGGGCAGGTCGTTTTTTTTAAACTGCAGAGGTTTCCACCCCACAGGAAAACAATTGGTAAGTTTTGTTCACACGATGTAGGACAGGGCAGCTCGTTTTTTCCACCACCAGAGGGTAAAATTATGAAAATAACGAAAATCAATATCTTTGAATAACATGTTAATTATAAATGTTAAAAAATATTAACTATGAAATAAATTTAAACAAAACACTTACCAAAAACACTATTTCTTTTAATTTATGTAGAAACTAGTTTCGAATCATTCGATTCATCATCAGTCTTGTCGAGTCTAAAGATGAATCGAATCATTCCAAACTAGTTTCTTCATAAATTAAATATTTATTTTATTTAGTGTTTTTGGTGTTTTGTTTAAATTTAATTTATTTAATAATTAATGAAAATCAATATATCGAAGGGAAACATTTATATTTTCGAGATTATCGAAAAGTAAAATATCGAAAAAAGTTCCGAAAAAAAACGATTGCCAAACCCACATTGACTGAAATCGATGCCACAAAATCGATAAACTATTATTGCTGTCACACCCACTTTAAACACTTGATCTGACTCCCTGTTATTTTTCCTGTTCTCTAACTTAAAAAAACGAAGAGTTTATCACTCAACTGAAAGTGTATGAAGGAGTTTGAAAAATCACATTTCTATGCGTGGTTAGCGAAGTGGCAGAGGCAAGGGGGAAAAGTGTGAACTCTAAAAGAAAAGTATGTTAAAAAATGAATGTGAAAAAATGTGAATAGACTGCGTCCTCATTTTAAAAACAGGTAATTCTTGATGTCCTCGTAAATTATCATTTTTCTGATATTTTAAATTTAATTTCCTGTCAACCTGTGTGTATAATTTACTTATCAGCACAATGACTCTCAGCCGTTATCATTTCATGAAAATTTAATTTCCTGTCAACCTGTGTGTATAATTTAATTATCAGCACAATGACTCTCAGCCGTTATCATTTCTTGATAATTTAATTTCCTGTCAACCTGTGTGTATAATTTACTTATCAGCACAATGACTCTCAGCCGTTAGCATTTCTTGAAAATTTAATTTCCTGTCAACCTGTGTGTATAATTTACTTATCAACACAATGACTCTCAGCCGTTATCATTTCTTGAATTTTAAATTTAAATTCCTGTCTAAGGTGTGCTACAACATTATATATTTTCACAGCGAAACCTAATTTGACTTCCAAGTCATCAATGAGATCATCTTTTGTCAGCAATAAAAATGATTTACCGTCGATTTTCTGAAAAAAACAAACAAACAGAAAATAAATTAAAATATTTGAAGACAATATTGATTCGAAAAACATTAGGCTCGCAATTAGAGAGAAACAAAAATATATTTTACGTAAAAAATATTGTGGGGCTGTCAGCCTTTGGCTGGTTGCAATGAGTAATGAGACCTCAGGAAAAGAACAAGTAATGATATAATGGTTCTTTAAACCTCTTTTAAAAAACCATGTGATTTAAATTGATACAAGAAAATGGTGTAATTCAGTGTTGGAGAGTGGTTTCAGCTTTGGCATTGGTTTCATTCATTGAGATTTGAGTAAAAACAAAAATGCTCTTGGCTTCTCATTTTGTTATATTAGAAATAACTGTATTTAAATTAAGGAACATTTTGAAGTTCTCTTCAAAATGGCTTCAATCAAACTACATAAAAATTCGGGCTGTCTTATCACCGTTGGTTCGACACAGAATTGGAATTTAAATGTAGACAAAACATTGACAAAAGAAAATGGCTGATGTTCCAAATCAGGCCCAACCTTTACAATAGTAATGCTATAGGATGGTTTTCTTTCCTTCCTCCCTTATTAAGTTGACTCAGACTATCATCGCCAGACCCATGATTACTCTACGATCTTTAAAGGATGTATTATTATCTAACGATTTCTCCTAAAATTTTCAGAAAACAAAATCTCAGTAGTTGTTGTTGTATCTGCGGTGTTCACCTTAAAATATTTTTTATTTAGCTACTTATAATAAAAAAGTTTTTTTTTTTTTTGTATCTTGACATTTTTTATTGTGAGGGGGCCCACCAGAGATCGCGAAGGGATCGGAAGATGGAGTGGGGTTGGTAAGCGAAGCGAGCAGGGGGCAAAGCCCCCTAGTGTATTAAAAAATAGAAGAAATAGGGTTATTTGAGGTTACCGAAAAAGGTTTTGATGACCCAAGGGTGATACTATGATAGTATGCGTTCCAGGTAGTACATATGACCGCCCATCGCGAGGACAAATTTTAGGACTGTTGCACACGATAGCCGTTTCTACGCACCGGGACGACTTGAAACGCATAACATTCCAGTTCCAGCCAAGGGCCATCAAAATCTTTTCGGTAACCTCATGTTAACCTGTTTCTACCATTTTTCCAAACCTGAATCTGAAAATGGGGAAACAATTTTAAAGGGACACCGCTACAGTAATAACACCAAATTGTTGTTGTAGCGGTGTAGCCATCAAAATCAACTGTTCCACCATTACTAGACTCAGGTTTGGAAAAAGAGGGAAATAGTTCGATATGAGGTTACCGAAAAGGTTTGGATGGCACCTGGCGGGAATTGTGATACCTACTATGTGTTCCATATATTGTTCCGCGTATATCAACCCCAACCTGTCCATAGGCATTCCCCCTAAAGTGCAGTAAATACTTACATGTTTTTCAAACAAAGGAGCATACTTATCACACGATGGAATGTTCTGTACAAACTGAGCAACTTCATGACAAGTCCAACTCCTAGGATTGGACACATTCTGTATATCCAAGCCTGCAAATTAATTTAATAGTTCATTAGTCCTCAAAAATATAAGGTTCCAAAATTGGTAAAATATAAGAAACACCATCAAAAAGTAAATGATTAAGTTAAGTTGGCGTCTATGGCACGTTGAATATACCAGTTCCCGTTAGATCACTGAATTTAAGCAAAATCCGGCGGGGTTTTATCAAGTAGGTGTCCACGTAGGTTCGCGCTCCCGTACTGTTGGCTATTTTTCTATACCAATCCAGGCTGGGTGAGGTCAATATGGGTAACCGGTTTGTAAGTTTCCAGCAAAAACGAGAGTAAAACCCCCGTCTCGAATTAACAATAGACATTAAAAAGATGTTAAGCAACAACAACAAAAACAGGTTAAAGTTTTTGTTATGGCTAACGTAGACCAATTCAACTCACATTCAAGTCAGGAAATAAGACAGCTTCTACAAGGTTTGTCCACAAAGAAAATCATCATGTTCAAACCCCAGCCAACCCATTTTAAATGTATCTTCATACATTTGCAATATTTACCACTTAAAATATAGCATCAAAAAACTACCGGTGTACAAGGACTTTTACAGTCCTATTCAGGCAGTATAAATAAGGTGTATTAATAAAATTGGATCGCTACTTATAGCGGAGACGGGCGAATTTGACCGAGGTCTAGTTCGTTTCAACTCCACGATTTTTCTTTTCTTTGTCCGTTTATCTTTTTGTACCACGACAACTTCATCCGCACAAGAAAAGTCTAATCATATTAACATCCTTTGGTTACTTCTCTACACCGGATACATCTTTGACGTCATAAAGAATACATTTCTTATCTCATTGACGTCATTCGGGTTTTTTTCTCTACACCAGATATATATTTAATCTTTCAACACCGGATACATCTTTGACGTCATAAAGAATAAATTTCTTATCTCATTGACGTCATTCGTTTTTTTTTTCTACCAGATATATATTTGATCTTCGAGCCCACAGTAATGACGGGATTTTTCTTAATTGAAAAATAATTATTTCCATCATTGTGACCACGTTTCTTATGTTAACACAAATACAATTCGTACAGTTATCCTTAAACTTACCTAAAGTTTGAACAATTTTCTTTGCATAGAACGGAGATTGGTCAATTGATTTGGAAGGACGACGCCCAGAGGCTATCACATTGCGAATTGTTTGTCGCAAACTCTCCAAGTTTTCAGTTCTTACTGGATATTGTTGAACACCTCCTACAACCAAATTGTGATTGCTATTGACAGCTGGACCAACGTTCACACCTTTCATTAAATTGTACAAAGTGGTCTGACGATGAGATCTGAAAACACAAATTTTGTTCCATTAGTTCTAGTACCTACTTTAATGTAGCCACCAAGGGGAGAAAACCAGCCTCATTAGGTGACGGTCCTAGGCCCGGTAAATACGGAAGGTTTGGTGTTAGGAAAGACAGCCAGCCTTTTAAAACTCTGTCCTAAACCAATGATGAAATGTCATCAGCAAAATGCGAGTTTCTCTTTATGCTGTGAGAAGCAAGAGGGGGTTAACATGCCAGGAAAGGGTATAGCTAAAGAGAGTAGGCACTGAACTGAAGGTTGTGGCATGGTAGAATTAAGGAAGCAACGCCGACCCCAAATAGAATTGGGAAAAGAAGAAGAAGAGTTGCTAGTGCCTACTTTACGTGTCAGCCCCCCCCCCCCAAAAAAGAAAGATATATTGTTGTTATAGTAGTGGCGTCCCTCTTAAAATCAAACGCATTCAAATAGCAAAGAGTGCCTTCTGAAACCGTGAAACACCACTACCGCCCATAATAATATCACGCCACCTCCGATCTTTTAATTTTTCATTTAACATACTCAGCATTTTACTGAATACCAAACCCAGTGATTTTCAGCAGTACACATTGACGAGCAGTCTGGTTAGTATTTGTATTTGAAAGTGAACACAGTGTTTTAGAAAGCATTCCTCCTAGTCTAGTGGGTATAACACTAGCATTGCACTTGGGACACCCGGGTTCAAATTGCCGGCGGGGTCGTTAACTTTTCCAATGACTGATTATGATTTCGAGGTGCACTCAGCCTCGTGAGGACAATTGAGAAGCTACTTTAATGTGAGTAGCGACTAGACGGCATTACCAAAATAAAAAAATTTGGTTTGGTAGAAGAGGCTGTTACCACAAAGAAGTTCTACACAACATAGTTTTAGAACGAACATAATTATAGAAAAAGGTAAGTCTTCCATCCCATTCCTTCTAAGTACCATTTAAATGTATAATTTATTTTCCTATTTAATTAACATCTATATATTTATTTATTATTTTACCATCAATAAAGAACATTAGTGATTTATATTATTATTATTTCCNTATTTTTTTTTTTTTTTATCTAAAATTCCGATTGTAAGACTAATAGAATAGCATCGTTTGAAAACCGGTGCTATCGAAGAGTATTTAAAATAAGTTGGAAGAACAAAATATCGAACAAAGAACTGTTATACCCACCAAGTAAAAATTCACTAAACGTTGCCTAATTTCGGTGATCTTAAGGGAACTTGTGTATTCAATTTGTCATTGACGATGGCCAACAACAAAAAAATAATATATGGGTTTGAATCTCAGGCAAAGGTTCATTGGTCATTTTATAATATTCCCAAAATTGTGTAGATTTATTTTTGCCGTATTTCTAATATTTTTTACTATATTTATAATTTTCTCAAAATTGTGTAGATTTATTTTTGCCGAATTTCTAATATTTTTTTACTAAATTATAATTTTCTCAAAATTATGTAGATTTATTTTTGCCGTATTTCTAATATTTTTTTACTATATTTAGGTTTAACTGTTACCTGTTTATTTTACTAGATTCTATTTCAACTGCGTTTCTCATATATTTTACAATTTTTTTCATCTCCAAATCAATTTTTTGGTCTCTCTTACCTTTTGGTATTTTTCTTGTGACTAGATTTCTCTCTCGGTTGTTGTTCTAATTCAATATGTCTCTCTATAATACAATCTGAATTGTCATCTGAACCGTCGGCATCGCCACAATCATCTTCTTCGAATTCATCTTTCTTGCTCGACTTGACACTATTGCTATCTTCATTATCTACATAATCAAGAGCCACCACTCCTCTATTGATAGGATTTGATCGATCCATAAGAGATTGTGCCGCCAATCGTTTTGATTGATTGAAATTAATCAATAGGGACGAAAAAGAATCTTCAGATTTTAATCGAATTGGTAACTCACTATCTTCATCAATCTGGAAATCAAATTATCAAAATGTTATCTATCATTAGATTTAAGTATCTAGATTATATTTAACTGTCTAGATTGTATTGTAGTAAAATACCTTCATCGGGCAAATTTATCAAGAAAAGAAATATCAATCGCAATTTTTTTTTTCTTAAAAAAAAAATGTATTATTTAATGATTTACGAGTATTATAAAATGTTCAACAAAAACTATATTTGCAATTTTTAGGACACATTTCTTGAATTTTACAAAACCTGCAAAATATTTTTATTTGAATGTTTATCTTATTACTTTGGTTGAATCATTATGACTTTTTTGATGAAAAAAAGACCGAATCCCTGTTAACGTGTTAACCCACCAAAAAAAATAAAAAAATTCAAATAAGTTTGTTTCATAGACTCTAGGGGGCAACTAAGCGTAGTATTTTTTTAAAAAAATTGAAAGGCAAGGCTGTATTCGTAAAGGAAACATTTTTTTACAGCTATACCTTAAAAATTATTTTTTTGGGCATTAGTTTATCACAGATTATAATCAAACTATACTTACGGTTAAACGATAAGGACATGTCTGTGGTAGGAAATGGAACATGTGTTTGGTGCTCTCAATGTGGCCCCTACCAGAACACCCCACGGTACCACATTCACCTTTTGGTATGTTGTCATCTGAAAGAATTTTAAAAGAAAAAAAAAAACGGTCAAAAGCATGTTGTCGTAACCTACATATAAAAGAAAAATTTTTTTTTTTGGTTTACTATTTTCAATAGTGAACTTTTGAAACCGATCCCGAGAGAGAAAAATTGCTCCCTCTAAAAAAATAATACGTGTTGAATTTGAGGGGTAGGCAGATTCCAAAAATCGAATAAAAACCGTTCATACGCCATAAGGCTTAAGTCACACTTTTCCCACGCGTTGATCGCGTCTAATGAAGTTCGGCATTTATGTAGGTCTCATTTTGGTTCCCCTTTTCGTTACTTTCAGTCACATTCCCAACACGTGCTTCCAAATTTGATAATCATTCTTAAAATTTTAGAATGGTTCTCTAATTTCGTTTGTGGCTGTCCAAGGCAGATGCTACATTCATTTTGGTTTATTTTCAATAATAAATCGTGGAATTGACCACGAAAAAAAATACCCCCGCCTCTTAAAAATTTGGTATTTTACATTTCAAGGTACAGATATATAAATAAAAAAACTCCGTTAGTCCGCGCCACTTTTGCCATTTAGTTGGTACCATTTAGAGGCAAAATTTGTACTAAACCTTTTCGTCAACCTTTTAGAAATATATGTAGGGTTGCGTACTAAAATTTAAGTTTTCCTCACTTGGGATGAATGTATTAGAAGAAGCTAAAAACTGTATGCCCTTACGATATATTGTTCAATAAATACCCTTTGACCCCATAATTCCAAAATACGAACGGTAAAAGTAGAAATAAAATATATATATAAATAAAAAAAATACCCATAGGAGCTTCCAGTGGATGACCCATTCGTTTACACCATCCTGGTGGATGAATATCTGGACTGTCATAATCTTGCCAAAAATCTAAATGACTTTCAAATCCATCAAATCCAATTTTAATTCGATTCTCTTCAACTTCTTTCACAGTGGCAACTCTTATGAGAGCTGGACAGCGTATATCTACTGCTTCTACTTTTAATCCTGGAGAGAAAAAGTTTAGTAGTGGGATGCTAACAAAGCCTTCTTCTAGAACCGCGTTGGATTTTGTCTGGTTCAGATAGGTCTCCCAATGGAATGGAACGTTGTGTGGAACTGAAATGGAAAACAAATAGTTAATTACAAATCTGCAGGCTGGTTCAGATAGGTCTCCCAATGGAATGGAACGTTGTGTGGAACTGAAATGGAAAAAAAAATAGTTAATTACAAAACTGCAGGCTGGTTCAGATAGGTCTCCCAATGGAATGGAAAGTTGTGTGGAACTGAAATGGAGAAGAAATAGTTAATTACAAATCTGCAGGGTGCGAAAACTTTGAGATAGAATATAAAAATTTAAAATGAAGAAAACATTTGACTTTCTGTTTGATAATTCTGTGGAGTAAAATATGAAACACGCGTATCCAATATATATTTTTTTTAATTGTACAACATAAATCCTATTTAATGTAGAATTCTAATATTTTTTCGTTGAATAACATATTAATTTTAATAACATATTAAAACATAAACATTGAATAACATATTAATAATAAGTATAAAAAAATATTAACTTTTAAATAAATAAAAACAAAACACTTGACAAAAACACTATTTATGAAAAAATTAGTTTCGAATCATTTGATTCATCATCCATCATCAGTCGAGTTCAAAACTAGTTTCTTCATAAATAATTATAAATAGTGTTTTTGGTAAGTGTTTTGTTTTAATTTATTTAAAAGTTAATTCGAATATGGAATGAAAAATACGTGGTTCCATTTAAAAAAACAATTTTGACCTTGAAATGACTCGAAGCTCAATTGATTTATCGAGGTCACCATAATATGTCTTCCCCCACCCCTTTACACCGAAAAAATATGAAATAAAAAATCCGGATCGTATCCAAGCTACTTCGACCAAATTATCGGTGTTTGTAAAGATAATCATAGATCATTGGGAAGATCTTACTACCGGGGGGAACGGTGATGTCCCTATGGCGCCAAGAGAAACGCTAGCACAAAACTAGTGGTTCTGTAAACAGTAGGTCTCATTCACTTAAATGGACATAATTTGGCCTTGATACATTTAATTCTATAATCTATAAATATACGAATGTCCATACCAAATATCTTCAAACTTTTTTCGAAATATTTCATGATTCAGACAAAAATCACTAATTAATATTTTTAACTTAAAAACTGGAATAGTTGGAACTTACGAAATGGTGGCGGCACCAGAGTATGTTTGTTTCTTCGACACCACCCAGTTGGTTTGATGTAGGCGGAGCCTATGTCCGTCCAGTAGTCATATTCTTCATCCCAGCCGTCGAAATGAATCAGAATTCGTTTTCCAATAACGTCAGAAACCGTAGCTACACAATACTCGAGCGAATTCTTTTTGTCGATGGCTTCCAATTTATGGCCAATCTTAAAAGGAGATGGTGGCATCTGAAATGAATCGAATGTTACGTTACTGTACAGCAGTTCCACTCATAAGGATGACTGGGCCGCTACCATATCAGTTCCAGCAGAGGACCATCAAAACCTTTCCGGCAATCTCATATCAACCTATTTTTACCATTTTTTCATATCTAAATCCATAAATGGGGGAGAACCGTTGATTTTAAGAGGAACGCCGCTATAATAACAGCAACTAAGTGTGTATCAATATGGTTGAAAATTTGACAATATTGATCAAAAGGAGTAGTTGATTAAACAACACTTAGGGCCGCTTTTACCAAAAAATAGTGAACTCTGGTGTTGGTGAACTCCGGTGTTCGTAAACTCAGGTTGAACTCTCCAATTTGGCTTTTACCAAAAATATTCAGAGTTGAGTTGGTGTTGATAAATTTACTTTGGCAACATCGTAAACCTCCTTGTATTTTTGGTTTTTCAAAATCACAGATGTGTCTATAAATTCTAGATACGAACTAGCGATATAAAAATGAAGTAAAATAAATTGACAAAGATAAAAATAAATTACTTCTATAAATTTTTTGTTTTTGTTTTTCGCGAGGATAGTTTCAAAATTTCTCCTTTAATTTATTTTTCACGAATGTTTAAAGAAAATTACATTCAAATCTCATTTTTATGTAAACAATTAGACTTCATTTTTTCCCTTTATTTTATTTAAAATACTCGTAATTCGGTACTATTGTTTTTTAATGATTTGATCGCAAAATCTGCTATGTTGTTTGAGAATATGTTGTTTGAGGCAATTTATTATTCTATCCATGTTTTGATATCTTTTTCTTTCGCCCAATTTTTTCCTCCACACCACGTTCGACATTTTTGACAAAACATGTTAACCTAACCTACTTCATCTTTAATCTAAAAATCCATGAAAAATAAATTACATGAGAAATTTCGAAAACATCCTCACGAAAGCACAACAAAAAATCTACAGAAGTAATTTATTTTTATCTCTTCTCATATTATTTTACTTCACTTTTATTGTACTAGTTCGTATCTAGAATTATACACACATCAGTGATTTTTTAAAAAATATTCAAAAAAAATTGTGCCTTTACAAAAAGCAAACTCGAGTTGAAAAAGTAAATCTCTCCAAAATCGAAGTGTTGGCACACTAGCGCTCTGGGCATCGAGTTGGACGAGTCTTTTAGGAACTAAAACTTGGTAAAAGCGAAATTTTGTGCGAACCCCGAGTTGACTTGCGAACTCGGTGACTATTTTGGTAAAAGCGGTCCTTACAGGTCAACCCCAAAGACGATATTTTGGTTTATTATTTTCAATAATGAACATTTGGAATCGTCACGAGAGAAAAAAAAAATTACCCCCCCTCAAAATTTGATATTTTTGTGTGTAGGTTCCAACATTCATACTCGTTTTAACTTTTTGAAATTTACTACTGTTGACTATTCTCCCTGGTCTATCATGATGGCTTTGCACATGGAAGACTCGGGTTCGAATCCTGGCGGAACCGACTATGACTGAAAGTTCGGGGTGACAATTAAAATGTACAATTGAGGGAGGGGTGAATTTTCTTTCCAAGGGTTCATAATAAACCAAAATGGATTTCCTTATCTTTGTAAGGAAAATCGAACTCCAATTTTTTTAATCAAAATCAAATAAGATGATTTCAAAATGAGGCCCATGGTATTGAGCTATATTGCTACTTCCTCTCCTTCTTACTTCTTTGATTTAACTCAATACTTACAATATTACACGTGAAATTTTGTTCTGGTGCAGCTTTTGCTCGGGAACTATTCAAATATCTTTCCCAGGAAAATACGGAACAATGTGGAGGTGGAAGAATTTTACGATGGAATTTCTCAGAAAATCCACACGGATAAATGTCCGGACTGTCTGCATTGACCCAGAAATCAAATCTTTCTTCATAACCATCAAAATGTAAACGAATTCGAGGACCTGTAAAGTACGGAAAACATAAATATTACTAATAAGAAAGGTAAATATTGAGAGAAGGAAAAAACAATGACTTTGCAGAAACAACAAGAAAATAAGTTACAGATGACTTTCTTCGTGATAAGGCCCAACTTCACAATTGAAGGGTATCACAATATTACGAAGAGCCTCGTGTACTAATGATTTCTCCTATTTTCTACTAACCCAAATCTTATAACTAAGATCATGCCGCTACTGGTCACTAATCACAATGAAGTAGCAGCGCAATCTTCCTAACGAGGCTGAGGCATCCCAAAATCACAAGCAATCATCATCATAGGTTAACAGACATGGGGCTGGTTTCCAGCAACTCGCCAAGAATTGTTGATACTTGAGAATCCTTACGACTTCTCCTTGCTTTCTGCATGGGTAATTGAAAAGATATTGTTTCCGACCCTTCCTTTAGTCGCCTTTTACGACTGGCATGGACTTGGGTGCCTTGGAAGTTTTTTTTTTCAATTCCCCCTATCCACAGGGTACTCACAAGCAATAAGTAAAAAAAAACGAGACGGCTGAGAATTGGTCCAGCAATACTACAAAATAAAAATCTACCCGTAAGAAAATTATTTCACGTATTCAGCATATTTTTTTTTTTTTGCCTTCGTAGGAGAGGAAATTTATCAATCCCCGTCCGTGGATCCGTGTCTGGTTTAAATGTTTTTTTTTTTTTTTTTTTGCCGTGTTTAAAAACGGTTACACAATATACATACCTTTGACTTCAACACAAGTAAGAACACAAATTTTTGATTCCATCTGTGGATCTGCTCCTTCCATTTTATGTCCAATTTTGAAACTATTGATAATTGGTTTGGAAGGTTCATTTTTGAAAGCTCTGAGAGGTGCTGGTCGAGTAGATGTTCCAACTCCATGTTTTGTTAAATACTGTTTCCAAGACCACTTTGAAACAGCCTAAACAAACAAACAATTACATAATGAATACGTATTTCGATGCAACCCAAATAACAACTCTTTTTACACTAATTTGTTTGGGTTGGTGGTGTAGTGGTAAGACGTTTTGATTGGGAATCAGTAGAGCATGAGTTCAAACCCAGCCAACCCATGGAATTCATCTTTATGAATTTGAGATATTTACCATTATTTTATTGAAGTACATGGAAGAGGCCGGAATTATCAGCATCTAGTCCACCGTCTTCAAAATAGCATAATATGCTCTAAGTTAGGGACATCAGCTAGTCATCTAAAATTTTAAAGTGCAAAGCCCAGTTGATATACTGACTGACTCATAATCAATGTAGCTGTACGACGACTAAACCAGAAAATCAAACACAAATTTCTTTTACACACTGCACCGAATTGTTGTTTTTTTAAAAAATTTATTATTTTTTCATGTGCCGCTTACTCTCAAATGAGATTATTGCTTGCACCAGTTACCAGGTGATTCGCGGCTGATTATTATCTTACCTCTTGATACAATTGTGGTACCGTGGATTTGCTGCGTCTTAATTTTTCATATTGTTTTATATTCACACTGGACATAATGGAGGGACCAGACACAACTGATGACACACTTGATCCTTAAACAAAAATGATAATGTTTGAATTAGCAAAGTCTTGGACAACGAAGGAATCTCACGTTTTGATATTCCTTAGATTATCACAAAGGAGCAAGGAAAATCATTTGAATCCAATCTTTTTGGCGTAGCCTAGCATTAGAAGATGTCATAACAATTTTATTTGTAATCGATACAAAATTATTTTAGAATTTTTATATTTCATAATGAATACAAACAGCCTTAGTAATAATTACGGTTTACAAAATACTATATCTTCACTTGACTAAAAATTGAATAGATGTTAAGTAGAGTTAACTAGGTTCGTCCTCTCCTGAGAACATCGTCAGAACTAATGTTTGAGATCCAACCAACTCATCCTTAGTAATAATTCTCATTTGAGCACTGGAACCTCCTCCGCATTTCATGTGAGCTAAATGAAATTCCTGGATCCACGTCGAACCAGGAAAGCGGATAACACTTTCACAATCTACTTACCAGGGGAATGATTGTCTCTAATATATTTACTGGCTGGTTTTTGTATTTCAACAAGAGACTCATTCATTTTTTCACAATCTGGACTGCAAAAGTTTTTATTGACAAAATCCGCCAAATCTCCAAAACAGCCACATCCTTTACAGCAACACATTTCTTCAGAATTGGCTTCAACGGGATTCAAATCTGTGGAATAACAATCATAATATTTTCTACATTGATACTAACAATACCAGATAGAATACTTCACCTCCCAAATTCGTCAAATTCAACGTACGTCGTCATATTTGAAAGTAAAATAAAAAAAAAAAACACTGTGTATTCTTTTTCAACATAATCTCTCTCGACTTCAATACATTANAAAAAAAAACCACTGTGTATTCTTTTTCAACATAATCTCCCTCGACTTCAATACATTATAAATCTCTGTGCTCTCCAAAAAGTAGTTAGCATCTTTACTGTCAAAATAATCTAAAACAGACGACTTAGTCTCTTCAACACTCCCCTCAAAAAAAATCCACTCAGCTCTGATTTCAGTTTTGAAAACTGATAATGGTTATTAGAGGCCAGGTCTGGACTGTAAGGGGTGCGCTATCTCAGTGAAGACACACTCACAAGCCTTATAAGAACGGCAATCAAAATATTTGTATAATTTAACCTCGTATTATCAGAGAAACAATTTTATGTAAGGTGCACAGCACAACAATCTATATTTAGGTACAATGTTCTAGTTTTTTTTTATGTTAACTTATTAAACTTCATATATGTGATGGTGTAGAATATAGATACTATCTTTGATGTTAGATTCGCTCAAGGTTTTCAATTTTTTTGCAATGAATTCCAAACTTATCAAACGTGTCAACTATCCTTTCCGAGATGGACCCTCTTGCACCGAACCACAATCCAATCACTTCATACTTCATCGGGTATTTTTGTTGATATTTTTCTTTTAAGTGTGGAATACATGAATTGTAGATATCTTTCTTTTCTTTTTCCACTTTTACTGCTTGCTCTATATCATTTCCTTTATATCTGATCGTCGAATCTACGAGTAAGATGTAACATTTCTTTTCTTTTTTGGGGAAGGCAAGTATACCGCAGAACCTTTGCGAACCATTCATATCTATAGAAGACACTTCTTCGTAGCATTCAATGTTTTTTATACAGTGTAAGAGATGTAAAAACATTGTCAGAACTACAATACAATTAACCTTTTGTTGTTTGGCACACAAACTTTTGGAACCAACCACGTACCTGAGATGGTGCAGAACCGTTCCATCCGCCCAGATTGTGTCTTTCTATTATGGGATTTCAGATTTGACCCAGAAAAAATTCTCATTAATCATTCTCGTCCTCGTATTTTTAGGTATAGATCAAATTGATAATAACTTCTAATTATTATAGACGGAGACTATTAAGAGCATTCAAGCTCATAACGTATACAATTTTCATTCACGTGATATGATGCGAAAGGTTAAGGAGACCTAGAAAAGTACCGCCTGCAGGTGCAGATCGGGGGCTTTAAACCGTGATAGACACGGGTATTTTTCAAAAAGAGCCCAAAATTAAGAACTGGTGTTATTCCAAATTTACAGGGTTTGTCTGATTATTATGCGTAAGTATGGATAGAAGTAACCTTACCTTTTCTCCGCTTACTCACAGGACCTCCTGAAATGTCACCTTTCCTTTTATCTTTACACTGAGTTAAACTTTGTGCTGACTTCAAACTTGGAGGGTTCTGAAATGTAAAGAAGAAGAGAAAGTAAATTCTTTGTAGTTTTAACTATTGGGGCAGTCATTAAAAATGGATCACCACTCAGCTCCGAATATTTATCGTGGCAATAATAAAGTTTTATCATTTAGACTTGTTGCTCAGTAAAACGTCTACGTGACAGAGTGTACATCATACTCGACTTGCACCAAGGAGGTACCAGGTTCGATCCAATTTTTTTACTTGGGTCTGGTTGTGTTTGTCCTGAGGACAATTGAGTAGCTATGGTCATAGCGAAAAGTGGTAGCATTATAAGGTAATTTTTAGGTGTAGCTTAGGCTTAATGATATTGGTGTGATTTTTGAATATACCTTGTAACAAAATTTGTGGTCATAATAACACAAAGAAATATACAAATACTTTTTTTACAAAACAGGCTACCAAAATCGAGACGCCCTTATTGAGGAAATCCTATGGGTTAAAGAGAGTATCAATCTATTATACTCACATTTTGTTCACAAGAGCATATTTCTGTTTTAAATTTGAAACAGCATGGATGGAAATCTTTCTCTGTGAACGTCCTACCATCACCAGTGTCACAGTCTACGATTTGTTGATTAGAAGATGGTTTATGTTTTACTTTTGAAATGGTTTCCAGTTTGACAGAAGAATCGGAAAATTCGCTTCCATCTTCTTCGTGAATTGATTTTAAAAAAGTTCCAATTTTTCTTATTTTTTTAGGAAGACGATGTTCTCTTGAAATTTCTGGAAAAATAACATAATCAAATAAAAACATGACGTGATGTATGCTCGTTTATACTGAAGACATAGTGTACTTGCATGTAATGTAATTAAATCTAAACATATAAATCAGAAATGTATGTGATCGTACCTATAGATGTAGCAGGGGTTGTCTACGATAGCAGATATCGAAATTGATAGAAATGGATCATGAAAAAAATGTCAAAATATTTTCGAGTGACGGGCGAATTTTTAATTTATTGACCAAATTCGGCAAGTCACAGTCCGACATCAACTCAAAGCGAAAAAGTTTTAAGTGGCCGTTTATTTCTTAACTTGGGACATAGTTTGAAAAATGATAATCAGATTAATCAGTCATTCCAGAGTTATAAAATCGAAACCGGGATCGGAAAAAAATAAAGTTTAGAAAATAGCAAACACCCAGACCAGCTATGCCTCTAAGCCCCCCCCCCCCCCCCNCGCAAGAATCGTAGCGAAGCACAGATGAAACAAAATATTATTATTGCAATATTTTCGGATTCTCCTCCCACTTACTTTTTCTGTTATCTTCGCCACTTCCGGAAGATGAAATCTTGTTTGCATCTTGCTCGTCGCCACCAGTTATTTTCGCTTTCATACTTTTCAAATAGACACTTTCTAACATTTTATCCCTGTGTTTATGTAGCAGCATACTTTTCATGTTCTTATTGCGATGAATTTCCTCCAAGGTTGGTTGGGAAATATCCTTCGAAGCATTTTGTTCTTGAGCTTTTTTTAGATCTGTAAGAATAAAAGAATAACGAGACATAAAGGTGTCGCCTAGACTATATGTATTGACGTTCTGTGAAATAGTTTCTATAAGAGCATTGACTCTTTACCCAGAAGTTGAGGTTTCGAATCCTTCCCGGAGCGAAAATTTTCTAAACAATTTTTCGTTTCGAAATACCTAATAATGTTGTTGTTTACGTCATAGTAATTCCCGGGGAAAATTTAGAAAATTAAAATAACTGCACAGGCTAATTTTTAAACAAGACATCTTCCCCCATGAGAAACCAAAGTCTACCCTCTTCATTATCAAGTCATTATTGTTGACCCAGTATATTTATTAAATATTCTTCTTCTTTAACTTCACCTTTTTGCAGTTCTATTTGGGGTGGTCGTTGCCTTCCTCAACTCTACCATGTCACAGCCTTCTCTGACAAGGTAACCCTCGCTTTCTGTATTTTCACAGGCTTGGGACTTTCACTTAAAGAAGCTGCCTTGCTCCCCGCGGTGACTACATTTTATTTTTATTTAATATGAACAGCTAATTAATAGAAATTCTCAGAATGTTCTGTGTGATATCGGTTTTATCATATATTTACAATTAGGTAGAACAAAAAACTCTAATTATTTGTCTTCTGTCTGAATCGAAATGTTCAAATCACAAATTCTTCAGAAACTTAAACAATATCGATAGTTTAGATTTCTTTGCTATTGGCTAAATTCAATCAGACACTAGAAAAAGCAAAAATACTTCTAACGGTCGATCCGAAGAAAAAGCGTCAGATCGAACGTCTATTAAAATTATTCTACTCCGACAATCGGCGATACAACACCTTAATACTTCTTTATTAATGAATTCTTAATTCTGAATTCCAATATTGAACAATTTTGTAAATTCTAATCGTTGTAATTTTCAACATTAACATATCGTTTGGACTGTGAGGGTAAACGGACTCTTCAGTCTTATTCTCGCAATATAAATAAGGTATTAATAATTAATAAAAATTTTGTATCATAATTATTTTTTGTAAAATATATAAGACCTCTATTTGAACTGTCAGAGTAAAGGGACTCTTCAGTCTCATCTTCGCAGTATAAATAAGGTATTAATTATTAATAAAATCTTTGTATCATATTTTTTTTGTGAAATATATAAGACCTCTATTTGGACTGTGCGGTTAAAGGGACTCTTCAGTTTCATCCTCGCAGTATAAATAAGGTATTAATAAAATCTTTATATCATAATTATTTTTTGTAATATATATATAAGACCTCTATTTGGACTGTGAGGGTAAAGGGACTCTTCAGTCTCATCTTCATTATTGTCCTTGTAAAATATATAAGACCTCTATTTGGACTGTGAGGGTAAAGGGACTCTTCAGTCTCATCTTCGCAGTATAAATAAGGTATTAATAATTAATAAAATCTTTGTATCATAATTATTTTTTGTAAAATATACGAGTATAAGACCTCTATTTGGACTGTGAGGGTAAAGGGACTCTTCAGTCTCATCCTCGCAGTATAAATAAGGTATTAATAATTAATAAAAATCTTTGTTCTTATTTCTATTGTTGACGTCCTACGGATGTGACTTACCTAGCAATGATATTCCTGTACACGGTATACTTTCAATTGATTTATGTTCAACTATTTTTTTCTTTAAAAGAATTGGTATATTTTGATTGAACAATGCCACTGCTGGTTTTACTTTGATCAGTCTTTCATCTGATTTGACTTTTACAGCATCTTCAGTTGAAACTAAAGCTGAAATGCTATCTTCAGAATCATCTTTTAGGGGATCCAACAAACATACTTCTTGTTCGACTTCGGCCAATTCGTTGCTATCGTCGTCCAGTTTCTCATTGCAGGATAAATCCTTATTTACTTTCTCATTGCAAGATAAATCTTTATTTCCTTTCTCATTGCAGGATACATCCTTATTTGTATTAGTGTCGGATGGAACTGATGTCGTATTGCATGGTATATCTATAAGCAAACAAAAAATGGTAAAGAATAAATAACACCTAGGGTTGAGTGAAGAGAATGTCATCCGAACAATAATGTAGAAAATTGTGACCAATGTATTTTGGTGATCACGATTTTTTTGGCTTAACGTCTCTTCAACTTCTATTGGCCATTCAAGACAGGGGTTATACCCTCCATTCGCTCAAACTTACAAACCAGCTATCCACATTAACCTCACCCAGCCTGGGCTGGACCGGACAAATAGCCAGCATTACGAGGGCGTGGTCCTGGACGTTGCTCAGCTTCAGTGATCTAACGCGAAATATGTCAAAGACACTGGCTCGTGATCATCTTTGTTGTAAACTTAAATGCTCAATGCTGACACGGGAAGTTATACTAACCTGCTTGGCAGACATGATACTAGCAGGAACACCAGTACCCGTAAGATCACTTAAGTTAAGCTAGGTTTTACTTAATGGGTGGCCAAGTATATTCGTGGCTATTCCCGGACCAAACGAGGCTGGGTGAGGTCAATTTAGGTTAATTTTCCAGCGAATGGAGGTTGATAACTTCCAGAATAGCAAAAGTTGACCTTTTGTGATTTTTTTTCTTCTTCTAAGTATACAAGTTTACCGGAAAAAATCTGTTGGAAGAAGAAATTCGACAACCTACGAGTATACTCGAAGTTGGGTAATTTGTGATTGCGATCATTGTTGTTGTTTTCTTAACGTACCTTTCTATGGTTATACAACAAAGTTACTAGAAACAAAGAAACCGGTTTAGTATTATAGTAAGAAAAAACAATAACAAAAATAGGAAAAACAATGTTGCCAAAACTAAAATAGAAAAAATAGCCAAATCAGATCCGCTGTTATTTTGAAGCACCCTCTATATTTCACTGTACGTACCATTTTGAATAGATTTATTACTGTCCATCGTCTTCTCAGAATTTTTACAATTTATATATTTCTTCGCAGATATTTTTTTCAACGAAATATCAAATTCTTTTTGTTTCCGCTGAAACCCTTCACGATAAGCGTCAATTACTTTTTGAAAAAGAATATTGCCACTTTTCACTTTCCGGTCAGCTTCCGTATTTTGATCTTTCTCCTTATCTTCTCCAACTGGTTCAACACTCGCTATACCACTGGATTCATTTGGTACAGCATCTGTTTGAACTTTATCTATATCATTACAAGTCTTGTCGTGTTCATCTTTGATTTTGACTTCAAATTTAACGTCAGCTTCTGTTTCCTTGGCTTCATCTTTAATTATCTCATCACTTTCTCCACTTGTTGTTTCACAATTTTCAGTACGAGCTATTTTTTCCTCTACATCCAACTGATCATAATTTTTTAAGAGTTCTTCTATTGTTGTTGTGGTAGATTCTACAATAGATTCATTTGTCTTTGGTGGTAAACTATTTATGTTAATATTTTCCAATATATCATTAGTGTTTTCATTATTCGTAACAGATATATCATCAATTTTTTTTATAGTTTCAACAGAAGATGGTTCGTCTAAAATTGTTACACTTTCTTTAACTTCGTCTTCTTCTTTTATTGTTTCTGTTTTGGTTGTATTTTCTTTCGTATCATAATTTTTATCAATATCATCAAATATTTCATCCGTTCTGTTTAATGAATCATTTCCCATTTGAAAATCTCCATCATTTACATAATCAACAGTTTGACTTGTATCTTGTTGTTCAATATTAATAGTAATATTAGATTCATTTATTTTATCATCACCACCAAATAGATCAGAACAATTTTCAGATTTTTCATTTTTAATATTCAAAACATCATCTTTAGTTTCATTTAAATCCGTCGTGTTATTAATATTTCCAGTAATTTGATCCCATTCATCAAAAACACTTCGATTATTTGTATCATCTTCAAAACTAACATTTTTATCATTCATACATTTTCCATACGATAATAAATACGTACAATTATTATCAATATTGGACAAATTTATATTTAAATTTTTAAATTTCAAATTTCTCATACAATCATTAATCGCATCGTTTTCATTTATAAATTCAATATTTAAATCTTCATTTAGAAACGTTTTAATTTTTGTTGAAATTATTTTTAACGTATTTAGTATATCATGTATATGTTTATATACTTCACCAAAATATTGTTGAATTACAGGTCCACATTGTGCATCATTTACGAATGTCTCTTCTTCTACTTCATACATATTCCATGTTCGTGCGAATTTTTTTCTTGTTGAATCCGAAAGGATTAAATGAAACATATATATTTTATCTTTTTGTTCAATTAATTTTATATCTATACTATCATGTATTAGATCATACTCATGGCAAACACTTGATAATTCATATTTTAAATTCAGTTTACCAATAAGTGTTTGAATAAAAAGAATTATATTTGAATCACAGTAACGTAACATAGTTTTAAAATAATTTGTTGCTTGTTCTAAGAGTTCATTGATTTTACTGATTCCTTTTCGAATTAATTTAGATAATATGTCTAATGATTTTGCAATTAAATTTTCATAGACTTTAAGAAGTGTTTCGTCTTCAGTATTCATTTTTGTTGTAGTAGATGAATCTAAATGTATATTCTCATTTTTATCTTCAGCCGTAATTATTTCATATACAATTGTTTTGTCTGAAAAAAAAATGAAAACAAGAATCAAAATAGTTTGTTTGAAATTGGATGCTATGTCAAGTGAAACCATAATAAGACAGATAAAACACTATATCTTCACTTTAATATAAAATTAGTCAATTATTTTATGATCAAGTGAACATAAAGTATTTTATTTGCCTTAATATGGATAGTGTTTTGCATGCTAATCGGAATAATTTATCTAATGAACAACTGGAGTGCAGAAGGGTTACTTACTTTCCGTGTCCATTACAGAAAGCGATGATGGTGGAGTGGTTGGTTAGCATAGTATGCTACTCGATGACGGGCATGATAATCCCGGCCCCTTACATGTCCTCCGATAATGGTAAATATATCAAATTCATGAAGATTAAATTCTATTCCATTCCCTACTGTTTACCAGTCTGAAGGTATTACTAGTACTCCACCAACCCATAGCTGATATTGAAAAAAAATCATTAAATTATTTTTGGTATTAAATCGTTGGCACTCAAGGAAATTACTTTGAGAAAATACTAATAAAAGACAAATTAATAATAGTCCCTTATTTAGGACTGAAGAGTCCCTTTGACACCGACAGTTTTTGAATGCTATTATTATGTGGTAAATATATCAAATTCATGAGTATAAAATTCGATGGGTTGGCTGTGTTTGAACCCACGCCCTACTGTTTACCAGTCAGAGCGTGTTACCACTGCACCACCAACAAAAAAAGAAACAATCAAAAACACTCAAAGATAACTCCCAATAACTCCTTGTCCACTTTTGTTGAAACATAATATTTGAGCCGTAGTGGTATATCATAGTGGGCAATTATTTGAGTGAAAGAACTGTAGACCTCACTCAACAAACGGCCCACCGTGAGATCCTTGGTGGTCCATTATTATAGGAAACTACTAGTAAAACAAAATCTGAATTTCCTTACCCGTTTCCGTAGTCATCGCCTCACACTCAATCGTATCCATTATTTTTATCAATGAATCAGACGTTGCCGAAGACGTAGGATCGATATCCTTTGCTTCTGTAAAAATGAAAAATTATGAATATAAATAATGTTTCCGATTTTTTCCATTATTCTTTTCACACTTGTTGCACTTTTTGGAACGATATTTCCACTGAAAATTGGACGCACTTTGTAAATTTGAAAAATTATGACGTTCTATCGACCTATGAGAAGTTTTGGGTACATCCAATAGCATGTTGGAATTTTCGAATTATGTAAAGTTCTAGGGATAGAAAAGGTGTCATGGCTCCCAGGGTTTGACCCTTCCGGGATACTTCTCGGATATTTTTGACAAAAAGTGTTGATTTTTCGAGAAATTTAAATGGAACTGTACAAATATTTTCTATTAAACTAGAAGTCCAAATAAAATAAGGACCATTTTTCTCAAAAAATAATCAGGTGCGGAGTTAATGAAAAGTAACCTAAACAAGAAACCATTTGGTCAACAAAATTCTTCTCATTTCTTTCACAGCAGGGTCAGAAGTATGAGAAAATTTCAATACAATTCTTGTAGGTTTAAATACGAGTTATTTACTATCTATGTTGCTGTAGTTAAAAAAAATCTCGAATATTACCTTGAATGTTATTAAGAAATTGTTCCGACGTGTCGTCTATATCTACACTTAATTGAGGAGTGCTCAGTATATTTGAACCAGGCTGTACAATTGGATTACTCAATATGTTTGAAGCAGGCTGTACAACTGGACTATTTAATATTTTTGAAGCAGGCTGTACAACAGGATCACTCAATGTTTTTGAAGCAGTCTGTACAACAGGATCACTCAATGTTTTTGAAGCAGGCTGTACAAAAAGACTACTCATTATTTTTGAAGCAGGCTGTACAGATAAAATATTTGATAATTTTGAACTGGCCTGCGCAGATAAAATGTTCGATAATTTTGAAGCAGACTGTTTAGAAGAATCACTCAGTATTTTTGAACCAGGTTGTGGAGACGTATTTTTAGATGATTTTGAGGCAGGGTTTCCTGGCGAAATACTCGACGGTTTTGGTTGTATATTTCTATATCCTTTATTAGAAGTGTTAGTTGCAATAATAGGAGATTTAACATTGCCAAAACTTATGAAATTATTTTCAACAATTTTGACTGAATTTAAACAGGTGCTGCTTCCGCTACTGGTACCTTCAGCAAGAATAATTTTCTTCTTCTTCCCGTCACTATTTGGATCGATTTTGTCATTCGACCCTTTTAGTAATTCTAATTTTAGTTTACTAGTTTCAGGTGGAGCGCCCACTTCTTTGCCGTTAATTTGTAATTTGATTTGCTGTTGTTGCGCTTGAGGCGACTGCAATGATGGTGATGACAATGGGATTGATTGAGTGACCACAGGTTGTCGAACTTTGACTTGAATATTTGTAGCTTTTTCTGCTAAACTAGTGGAAACAGTTGGAACACTGGCTGACATAGCTGAGGAAAAAGGAAAAAATATATTACATAAAACAATAAAGTAAAATTTTGTGAACTTTAATTTTTTTTAAAAAAAGGGGAACTCAAAAAGAATACTTCCAAGGCACCCAAGCCCATGCCAGTCGTAAAAGGCGACCAAGGGAGGTCACTGATATAAGTGTTATTAGACTCTGATGCCTATATGAATCTTACACTTACTGATTTGTGTGGTCACTGATAAAGGTATTATAAGACTCTGGTGCCTATATGAATCTTACACTTACTGAGTTGTGTGGTCACTGATATAGGTATTATTAGACTCTGGTGCCTATATGAATCTTACACTTACTGAGTTGTGTGGTCACTGATATAGGTATTATTAGACTCTGGTGCCTATATGAATCTTACACTTACTGAGTTGTGTGGTCACTGATATAGGTATTATTAGACTCTGGTGCCTATATGAATCTTACACTTACTGAGTTGTGTGGTCACTGATATAGGTATTATT
>CM022882.1:11108757-11121361 GCA_012654025.1 Pachypsylla venusta | reverse complement strand
AAAAAAAACAGCAACAACAACAGCAGCAGCAGCAATAACAACAACAAAAACGACAACAGCAGCAACAACATCAACAACAACACCAGCAGCAGCAACAACAATAACAACATCAACAACAGCAAGAACAACAACAACAGCAGCAGCAACAACAAAAACAAGATCACCTCCATGATAATCATTTTCAGGTGTTAGTCCTGGCTTGGCTGTCAATGCTTCGGATCCCTCCCCCCCAGAAAAAAATCTTGGGTACGGCTCTGGGAATAATTAATTTAAAAGTCGACTAAAATCTATACTGAACTTATAAAACGCAAAGCCCACGGTTGGTATACAATTGACTCATAAACAACCTAATTTGACGATGGCTGAACCTATTAGAATCTGGAAATGTTTAACACAGTTGACTTTTGGTATGTAGGCATATGAAACAAGGAAGTAAAAATACCTCCCTTAACTGGAAATAAATTGTAGTCAAAACTGGCGTTTTTTAAGCGGTACAATTACACATCCGTTTAGGCAAGAGATATAGAAAATGACTGTGAAAAGACCCCCAAAATAATACTCAAAACCTCCAGGAAAAATATAAAATCCTACAAAAGGAAAGTATTGGGCTCTGGTGACCTTAGGGCCACGTGAAAGGACGCATTCGAAGTTGCGGATATTAGGACGCATACGAAGCTGCGGAAATTAGGTCGTGAAATACACATTTAGGTAATCTAAAATACACTAACAATGTTTTATATTGGTACCTATCTTAGAAAATCAAGTAATTAAAAAGACAATATGGATTCTAATAAGGATTAACTGTCACATCGTCCGGCCGATGTTGACCTTCTACTCTGAACATCGTAGAATCAGGGCCAACATCGGCCTGACACAATGATAGTCTGAGTACTATTGAAAGTTCACAACTCAATAATTTTCAGAGTCGATACTGTCTTTTTTAATATTTTTTATTAATTATTTTACGATTTATTTTAAATATTTTAAAATCTAGTATATTTAATCTGCAATAAGTAATGAAACTTCCTGGGTAGCATATTGGTTAAGCGCCCATCTAGTACACAGAATGGCGCGGTTTCAATCCCCAGCAGAGGCAGGATATTTTCCTCATTAATTTGAGTATTTGACCACATAAAAATAAAGTTCTAAAGGTTAATTCTTAGAATATGCCTCGGGTACTAACCTCGCCTTGGCGAGGTGTTTGGCCGAACTGATTGCACTAACCTCACCTAATTGAAATTAACTAATTAACGAACACGAGGTAACGGAATAAAAAATGATGCGCAACGTTGCCATATGCTACAATAAATTTGCGAAAGTCCGGCTGTTTTCGTCTTTTTTCTTTAGTGGAAAGGAATTCCTACAAGCTGGGTGTTACCAATCCACTCAAGAGTCTATTTTTAATTTTCTTATCCTACAAAAGGAAAGTATTGGGCTCTGGCGACCTCAAAGCGTGTTTTGGTATTAAAAACTCAACATCGAAAATTTCGGCCCAATTACAATACTTTTTTCTTTTTTTATATAGATAAGGAAAATCGTGTGATGTACACACCAGTTTTTTTTTTAATGAAAAATAATTTATTTAAATTCTTCCCAAACTCCGCAATGATTGCTACTCACAAATATCTCCTTCGGGATCGAAAGCTTCTCGCAACCCAAATGCCGACATCTTCCATTTCTTGTAACAAAGGAATGTGAGATCTATTGACATGTCGAATACTCTTGATGTATCTCTTGCTGATTACGATGTAGTGATTGGTTCCTGAAATAGTTTAAACTGAAATCTTAACAAAACACAACAAAGGAATGTGAGATGTATTGACATGCCAAATACCCTTGATGTATCTCTTGCTGATTACGATGTAGTGATTGGTTCCCGAAACTCCAGAAAAAAATATCAGAATTAAAAAATATCGAAGCATTTTTGATTTACGACCGATTTTTGACCTATTTGGTCGATTATGGTCCGATATCTTAAATTTTGTCGCGACATCATATCAACACAAAGCGAAAAAGTTTTAGGTGGCCTTTTAATCCTTAATTTGGAACATAGTTTGCAAAAAACGGTCCAACTGTTTTCGAGTTATGGCCATATCGTACAGCAAATTTAATGAATATAATGAATATCCATACCAAATTTCATTAAAATCAGATGAGGCATTCGGGATATATTTCGAAAATACAAATAAAATATAAATCGTGCAGTTTATACTAGAGCTCACTTCGTTCAAACAACTTGGAAGAGATGTAAAGCTTTTACTAATTCGCCAGTAGTGGTAAGTACTATAAGGTTACTTTCATTTACCGTCGCTCACATCGAGATCTAATAAAATGGGATACCTACCTTTGGGATACCAATCATCAATCTTGCCGTCGTTCTCATCGTAGCAGAGATCTAATAAAATGGGATACCTACCTTTGGGATACCAATCATCAATCTTGCCGTCGATCTCATCGTAGCCGAGATCTAATAAAATGGGATAAGTACTTTTGGGATACCAATCATCAATCTTGCCGTCGCTCTCATCGTAGCCTAGATCTAATAAAATGAGAGTACCTTTGGGATACCAATCATCAATAACAGTCAAATTATCATTTTCAAATTCAATTAAATTTCTTTCTAACATTGCTACGTGTAATGCTGTGCGATACTTTTCCGGGTTTGGTTGTTTAAATTTAGAAATTGTAAACTTGATCAGAAAACACAGCATGCAAATCGTCCAAGAAACATTCATTAGGAAATAATATACCTAGTTGTTCTGTGAACTGTAGACCTCAAAGTAAACACATGGACAACTAATAAACAACTAACTATCAAGAAATGAAAGGACAGAGTTGACTTTGGTTGTTTATTGTTGTGAGATTCCCTTATTTGATAAGACGCAAGTATTAGTCCCGCACATAGCCCCGGCATCAAGCAAATTGAATCCTGATTTAAAAAAATGAAACGGTACGAAACAAAATTTTAAATAAAAATTAAAAAGATTTTTTAATCCCTACACCTTACAAAAACGAAAACTTTAAACCCTCATGAGAATCTGGACTTTCAATCTATAGTCGATCAATAATAAGTAGGTATTCTTTATGAACAGTATTATTTCTTTATTTATAAATTAAATGACTCTATAGAAGTTTTCCTATTTGTTTATTATTTTGAAAAAAATCAATAATGAACCTTTGGAGTAGACCACGATAAAAATAATCCCCTTTAATTTTTTTAAAGGTAGAAATTTCACTAAAATATTTTCACAATCAAAATACGGCCGTCTAATCTTTTTGATAAATGTTTTACGCATTATNCTTTGGAATAGACCACGATAAAAATAATCCCCTTTATTTTTTTTAAAGGTAGAAATTTCACTAAAATATTTTCACAATCAAAATACGGCCGTCTAATCTTTTTGATAAATGTTTTACGTTTTATATAATTAAATATTATCAGGCGTTAATATAAGTATACGTTTTGAAAGATCAGTTTTATCAATTTCTTCAACAATTTTTTAATTTTCCGTTTACCCGACCATATACCGGAGGATTGGAAAATGTGCGGAGTAATGCAGAGCTTTTGCTGTCTATATAATGCTAAAGAAACCAATTTCTCTTCTAGAAACTTAAGTTTTCTCAGTATTTATGTTTCTATTTACACAATACTTACGTATCTTAAAACATTTAATTACATATCTTTTAAATGTTGGCAACAATGTTTTGATAAATATCAAAGATAATAAAAACAAAATAAAATGATAAAAAAAATACTTCGGGTTTTTCCAAAACTTGTGATAAGTGTTCAAATTTTCCAGTGAAATAAAAGTTGTTCAGTTACTTTAATTAGTGTATAAAGATAGCGTTTTATGTTAATAACAATATCATTAAACTGAATATTGTGGTAAGTGAAATTCACACACATTTCATTGCGTTCTAATCTTGAAAAAATTCGGCCTTCCTATTTTGCTAATAGCACCCGCTGGAAGTCACTTTGGATTGTCTGGTTTTTCAACGCATTACTGTCCATTCATTATATTCCTTCTGACGATAACCGCCTTTTGTAGTTTGATGTTTATGAAATAGATTGACACTACTGTCATGGTTGAAAATGAATGTCTGCTGTTGTAGAACTTTCTTTTCCGCTTATTATTATAATCTTCATAAACTGTTTAAATCTAGTTTAAAGATAACATATTCAATTGTGATAAAGAGTAGTAACAAATAAAAGAAGTATTACTCGAAATATAGTGTAGACAAGATGCTGTTGAAATATTAGGATCGGTAAATATACAGAAATCTATGTCTAGGAACAAATACCTACTTATATTTGTTGATTGAAAAAAGTGAAGTTTATTTAACCACGAGTTAACCACGATTTTTTCTTCAAATGTTAATTTGCCTAATCGTTCCACGCTAATTCTGGAACGCCTTGTTCAATTTTGATAAAACTTTTTATAAACATGGTGGTCATTTTAACTGAGTCAAGTCTACAGTTCACAGAACCACTAGTTAATATCATTTTAACTGTAATTGAATCATAGATTACTCAAAACACATCATAATCAGGCTTATGCTGTAACTGTCGATATAGGCTAATATTTTGCATCCGAGGTGTCCTCGAACAACTCTGTTTTCGGGTGTGTTAGGCTTGTGTGTACAATTCGAGTCCACAAGTAATGGAAATTTTACAAATATCGATTTTTTTTGTAATATCATATCAACCTGTATTAATTTGTTAAATCTAGAAGGGAGAAGAATAACTGTTGATTTTTAGGGAAACGCCGCTACAAGAACTTAAAATTTCCAAGTCCCTGCCATGATCGCTTCTACTAACCAGTTCAGCCTGGAATGCTTAACATCACAGTTCCAGCCAAGGACATTACCACCTTTTCGGTAACCTTATATCAAACTATTTAGACCTTTTTGTAAAAATATGAGTATAGAAATGAGGTGAACAGCTGATTTTAAGATTTCCAACTTGACCCTCAGTACCTTTTAACTACCGACATGGTTTTGTATGCTGTGGACCAAATTATTTCATATTCAAAGTAAAAAGAGAACTCAAGTGTGGGATGGTGTCCGTCTTTATCGGCCAAGCCATCACCTCTCTCCACTTTGATTTCCAATTTTCTCTTCAACTCTGGATTTAGTTTACATTTAAAACCTGTAATCCAGATTAAATAAATTATCATTTTTAAAGAGATTCTTATACCCCAGCTGCTAACTGAAAAAACTAACAGCAGACATGACGGTGAGAGATATCAAAAAGGCTTCCTGGGGATAATTGTTTAAAAATCTCGGGGTAATATCAGTAGTCTAGAAGTGCACGGGGTAATATCAGTAGTCTACAAGTGCAGTATTTGTATATTTTCGCTACACAAATACAAATCTAGTATTTTTAAATTGTGTTCATTACCTATGATTTTTGTCCTCAAAATTTTAAATTATATTGTTGTTTAAATAAAAATCACAAGTAATGAACATAATTTTTAGGAAGTCTTCTTCGGTGAATTGTAGAAGTGGTGCGGCTGATACCCTGGGAGTATACGGGAGCTCTTTGGATGTTCTACTCAAGTCTCACTTCGTGTCGGGTCAGATGATAAGAGTCTAAAATTTGTGTGAGAGTGTTTCCAAAAGTTCGTGTCCCGACCAACAAAGGGTTAATGTATTATAGTTCTAACAATATGTCTTACGCTGTCTAATCTTAGTACGAGATAAATAACCAAACATTTTGATTATTTAAAATTTGATAGGTCATCTTTGTTAAGGTTCCGAGTACATTTTTTACAATGTGTTCTGCTCCTCCATGACAAAGCACCTGTCTACACCGCCGGGGTTGCAAAGGCTGCTGTGTGTGGGTGGCTTCACTTAGATATCCCAGCCCCCTTACCGTCCAGACCTTGCCTCTTATTTATTTTCAAAACTGAAATCTGAACGAAAACTCGAAAAACTGAAAAATGGGAGTGATGAAGAGATCAGGTCGGCTTTTTTAAAGTCTTTTGATTTTAAGGATGCCAACTACTTATTGACGGGTATAGAGATGTTACTCGAAGATGTAAATAATGTATTCAATTCAATGGAGATTATGTTGAAAAATAAGAAATAGTTTTATTTTCCATGTGAAACCGCCTTGTAGTTCATTTTGAAATAATTCCCTGATGATTGTTATCTCGATGGTAACATGTGCACCCTGTACCTTTGCGGGAATTGTGTTCGATCACCATTTGAGGCCTAAAACCCTCTAGGTTACGCCACAAAGAGTAAATCTTTAAATTAATTTCACTTGCTGAGAAATACATTTTCTACCCGTGTTGAAAATAAATTCACCAATTTTTCCTTGTTTAATTTTTGTTTTACTATTTTGAGCAACAATGTTATGTCTCCATATGAGAGCCTCTATTAAAGTTATTCCGGGTTTTGGGCCCACGTGGACCCAAAACCTCCTTGGATCAGCGCTCTCCAACTTTTTCGATCTTGGGCTAGTTTCATCCAACAGGGTGTCTACCAGCCTGGAAATACTGGAATACCTGGAATTGTCAGGGAATTTTAGAAGACTGGAAATGTCAGGGAATTTAGGAAAAAACGCCAAAAGTCAGGGAATTTTTCAAATTGATCTCAATGGCCAATTTTATCCGTGCACATGCATTTCCTGAAAAATTTCGCCTGCGGCGCTGATTATTCTTTTCCTCCAAAATTTTGGTATACATGTTTAGGGTATGAAGGAAATTTGCTGTATAGTTTTTGGGGTCCCTGGGCCCCAATATTGTGTTTTTTGAAGTCAGATGGGGGAGACAAAATCTTGAAAGAGTACACTGGAAAATCTGGAAAAGTAGACTGAAAAACCTGGAAAAGTCAGGGAATTTCACTTTGACGATTTGGTAGACACCCTGTCCAATTGTCAGGTTGGCCTGGCTCTTTCCCATCATCGTACCATTCTGTTACATTGTCTATGCATTTTCTCTTAGGTTTGCCTTTCCTTCTTCTATCATTATATACTGGATACTCAAAGTTTTTTTAACCAAACTGTATACATTGGATCTTGAGACATGCCCGCATATCTCATCTTTTGTATTTCGAGGTGGTGTATGATGAGCGGCTTGTTATAAAGAGTCCAGGATTTCTTGGGTTTTGCCCGATACTTCACAGTTGGGTTGCGCTGTCTATAATTGGAACAAATATTCTTCTCAAGATTTTATTTTCTAACGATTCTTTATTACTCGCCACGCCTCGCTCCCATAGAGGATATATTACTAGCAGTTGTACTTTCGCCACGGTTAAAATTTGTAGAATTTGACCGAAAAATTAGCTTTATCTCGAAAACGATTTAATATTTTTTTTTAGTTTTGATAATTTATCTGATGTCCAGAATTCTGCGCCTATATCGTTTGGCCGCTCCCGTGCTAACATTATTCCATCGACATTTTTTAATGCTGATAATATTTCCGGGGTCTCATTCTATATTTTTTTGGGGGGGGGGCGGTCGTTTCCCATCAATTTTGGATATCCCTCCCGTTTTGGATAAACAATTAGTGATTCCCATACAAGAACCGGAAAATCGTTCGTAACTCGGAAACGGTTGGATAGTTTTGAATTCTGATTATATTTCTGGGGTTTTTGACCTATGGTTTTTTTATGGTAGGGTCTATGCCCATTAATTTTTAATATCCCCTAGTGTTCTAGCTAAACAAATTTGTGGGATTCAGTGTATAGTTTTTTTTTTGGGGGGGGGCAAGGGCGTCTATTCCATCTACTTTTCGAAGTATCTTACTGTCTGGCTAAACAATTAGTGATACCCAAAAATCGGGAAATCGGCCGTAACTCGAAAACGGTTGAACAGTTTTGAATTTTAATAATATTTCTGGGGTCTCAGCCTACAGTTTATGGGGTTTCTGTTCTCATCTATTTTTCGATGTCTCTTACCTTTTTAGCTAAAGAATTAGTGATACTCACATACAAAAATCGAAAACAGTTGGACAGGTTTGAATTGTGATGATTGTTCTGGTGTCTCAGCCTATTGTTTTGGTGGGGTCCACTCCTATCAATTTTTAGATATCTCATATTATATCGTTTTGGGTAAACAATTAGTATTTTTGAAATTTTCTTTTGCCCGATCCCGGATTCGAACTTGTAACTCTGAAACGGCAAGTCATAATTTTACAAACTATGTCTTAAATTAAGGATTAAAAGGCCACCTAAAACTTTCTCGCTTTGAGTTGATATGTTGTCACGACAAAATTTGAGATGTTGCACCGTACTTGCTGATCTTTTTTAAAAATCAGAAAAACGGTTCGCCTTTTTTGCTTTCTGATAATTTTTGCCGGAGTCGGAGCCCCATAGTTTTGGGGGGGGGTCTATTTTCATCAAATTTTCGATATCTTTTCTGGCCAAAAATTCCGGACAAATAAACATACGTACACACAACATATTTCCTTTTTATATATATAGATACTCTTTTTAAATTATTAATTTAAATGATATTAAAAAAACATGCCATAAAAATATTGTATTAAAAAACACATTTTTTAACTAATTGTATGGTTTTTTTTATTCGCTCCTCAAGATTTTTGAATTCTAGCCTATTAAATTTTCAAAATGAAAAAGAAGAAAAAGAGAGTTTATTTTTGTTTTCATTAGGAAACTGTGTCAAAACTAATCATACAGGGTGTGCCAGTGTCAAAACTAATCATACGGGGTGTGCCAGTGTCAAAACTAATCATATAGGGTGTGCCAGTGTCAA
Organism: Pachypsylla venusta; assembly: GCA_012654025.1. Lineage (NCBI taxonomy): Eukaryota > Metazoa > Arthropoda > Insecta > Hemiptera > Aphalaridae > Pachypsylla > Pachypsylla venusta. The sequence goes on along the minus strand of CM022882.1, from coordinate 11,112,639 downwards.
AAGTAATCATACGGGGTGTGCCAGTGTCAAAACTAATCATTCAGGGTGTGCCAGTGTCAAAACTAATCATATAGGGTGTGCCAGTGTCAAAACTAATCATAAAGGGTGTGCCAGTGTCAAAACTAATCATACAGGGTGTGCCAGTGTCAAAACTAATCATACAGGGTGTGCCAGTGTCAAAACTAATCATACGGGGTGTGCCAGTGTCAAAACTAATCATACAGGGTGTGCCAGTGTCAAAACTAATCATACGGGGTGTGCCAGTGTCAAAACTAATCATACAGGGTGTGCCATTGTCAAAACTAATCATACAGGGTGAACCAGTGTCAAAACTAGTCATACAGGTAACAGGGTGTGCCAGTGTCAAAACTAATCATACAGGGTGTGCCAGTGTCAAAACTAATCACACAGGGTGTGCCAGTGTCAAAACTAATCACACAGGGTGTGCCAGTGTCAAAACTAACAATACAGGATGTGCCAGTGGCGCCACCGCGGTGCATAGACGATACGGAAATGATGTTTTTCCCGAGGCAATTGTGTCGAAAAAAAACTTTAGGATAGCGATTATTCGTAGGAACATCTAACCCTGATGGACTAAAAGTTATGCCTTTCTGGGGGCCCTTTAGGCCATGACACCACTTAAGAATTCGACGTTTTAGTGTTTGTTAGTTTTTCTGTCTGTGTTGTTTCTCATTTGTTTGTTGCAAAAGTTTCTGTTCATAACAAGCTATAACTAAATTTTTCTACCGTAGAAACGAACACCCAAGAAACAGTTTTCGCACCTCTGCACTCTGTAGGTGGGCAATTAAAGTATTGTAAATAGGGCTTCCCCCACTCCCTCAAATGTTTGCTAGAGGTGATCTCTCGGACAAATTATTGTTTTTGCTTTTTCCAGGCATAAAGTTAATATGAATAGGCACCAAGTTGAAAGCTCTAGCTCCAACTATTCTCTTTTTAGACAAAATTTGTAAAAATTGCTAAAAAGCAGCCCAAAATCGCCAATAGTGGATAGTGGATTCGATTTCAACCAAAAGTTTCTTAGTTCGTGCATGTCACACAATTGACATACATACCAAATTTAAATTCTCTAGCACTTGAGATATTATGTTATATACACAGTATGCTCAGCCTAATGGCTGAAACTCGAGATTGGGCCTCCGGGCAGGCTATAAACATTTTTTGTTTAAAAAACTCGACATCAAAAATTTCAGCCCATTACAGTAGTTTCCATTTTATAGGATAAGGAAAGTAAAAATGTTTTAAAAAAATGGTGGTTGTGAATTCCTCAGGAATTAACCCCGCCCCTTAAATTAACTTTTTCCTCTATCTCTCTCTTTACTTTAATTCCCCCTTTTTTGTCTCTTTCCTTTCANAAACATTTTTTGTATAAAAAACTCGACATCAAAAATTTCAGCCCATTACAATAGTTTCCATTTTATAGGATAAGGAAAGTAAAAATGTTTTAAAAAAATGGTGGTTGTGAATTCCTCAGGAATTAACCCCGCCCTTTAAATTAACTTTTTCCTCTATCTCTCTCTTTACTTTAATTCCCCTTTTTTGTTTCTTTCCTTTCACTCTATCTTTATTTAAAAGTTAATTCAATAAAGAGTTAAATAATAATAATAATAGTCTCATTGTAATTTCTGTTGAGCAGTTGGAAGGGCACAATCTTGGATTCTACGTAGGTACCTTGAAATATAAAATATCTAATTTGCAGAGGGGGGGATCTGTTTGGAGCGACACCTTGTATACTCATCATTATGGATTCATTGTTTCATGTTAAAAGTGTGTCTATTTATGTTTTGTTTTTGTCGAACAAAATATTTTTTGTAAGTAGGTCTAATGTCGCCCTCTCCACTTCCACTGTCCTATCACTCCCACGGAATGTCGCAATCTTAAGTATATGTATTTGTATACCTGTCTCTTTGAGGGCAAAATGCATACCGAATATAAAATTAACCTGTCTTGTTAAATGCAATATAAATATTAACCGAAAAGGGACAAGGTCTCGTTAAGAGGAAAATGCATCAATCAATTATTAATAAATAAATAATAATAGTCCTTATTTATACTGTCGAAATAAGACTGAAGAGTCCTTTGATACGGCAGTTTTTTTGGGTGATAATATTATGTGGTAAATATCTCAAATTCATGAGGATAAAATTCAATGGGTTGGCTGGGTTTGAACCCACACACTACTGATGTTTACCAGTCAGAGCGTCTTACCACTACACAACCAATCAATCCACTATTAGTGGCAGTAGCATTTCCGATGGTAGCCAGATGTATGAGACTGGAGCTCTAAATAAGTTGTTATTTGCTGCAAAAGTTTTTATTTGTCATCCTACATGTAATCTTACAGGCTAATAATTGGCTTGATCCCCAGGATGTATGGGACTGGAGCTCTAAATAAGTTGTTATTTGGTGCCAAATTTTGTATTTGTCATCATACATCTAATCTTGGTGGCTAATAATTGGCATGGTCCCCAGGATGTATGAGACTGGAGCTCTAAATTAGTTTTTATTTGCTGCTAAAGTTTTTATTTGTCATCCTACATGTAATCTTAGAGGCTAATAATTAGCATGATCCCCAGGATGTATGAGAATGGAACTCCAAATAAGTTGTTATTTGCTGCTAAAGTTTTTATTTGTCATCATACATCTAATATTGGTGACTAATAATTGGCATGGTCCCCAGAAACATGTTAATTACTGCAATATTATTGTTACTGACGTAATTACGGTCAATTACGCGTCAGTAACATGATGTTTAATGTATATTTCTTTGTGGTGTTATGTCACAATGTTTGTGGGTATCATTGCATTACAAGGTATTTTGAACATTCACTCCAATATCTTTTTACCTTATGTAATGGTATATTTCTTTGTGATGTTATGTCACAATGTTTGTGGGCATCATAGCATTTCAAGGTATTTTGAACATTCACTCCAATATCTTTTTACCTTATGTAAATGTATATTTCTTTATGGTGTTATGTCACAATATTTGTGGGCATCATAGCATTACAAGGTATTTTGAACATTCACTCCAATATCTTTTTATCTTATGTAATGGTATATTTCTTTGTGGTGTTATGTCACAATGTTTGTGGGCATCATAGAATTTCAAGGTATTTTGAACATTCACTCCAATATCTTTTTACCTTATGTAAATGTATATTTCTTTGTGGTGTTATGTCATAATGTTTGTAGGCATCATAGCATTACAAGGTATTTTGAATGTTCACTCCAATATCACTAAGCCTAAAGCATTCGTGGTTGAATGGTAGCGCTTCTAACCCTCAACCTACCTAGGTTGAACCGTACGGAGCAAATTTTTCTACAACGGAAGCATTTATTTTTAAAAAGTTAGTTTCACCAAAAAGCGGGACATATTCATTGATTTGGTCAAAATTGGGACATTTTAGCGTCCCCAAGCAATTGCTGAGGACATTGGGTCTGTCCCACCGAAAGCGGGACGCATGGTCAACCTAAGTACAACCTACTTTCACTATGGAAGTTATTAAGACAATTGATTTGGTTCCATAAGGTTCCATGGGGCGGATCACAACATGGGGCGGAAACATTGGAAACCCATGTGCGAAGTTGGCAGAGTATCTGTCCCTGATTATTGTTTGTCTGTTTGTCGCCCATCTTCATTTCTCACAGCCAGCCATAACAAACGTTATTCTTTTCTTGTTACAAAACAATACTAAATTAAAATTAATTCTTCTTGTAAACTGCAACAATTATTGTGTAAGGTGAATGGGCGGCTGACGTATCAATCAATAGAATGTAAACTGCAACAATTATTGTGTAAGATGAATAGGGCGGCTGACGTATCAATCAATAGAATGTAAACTGCAACAATTATTGTGTAAG
>CM022882.1:11079567-11092170 GCA_012654025.1 Pachypsylla venusta | reverse complement strand
TCAAAAAATGTAAATGTGGCAAAAAAAAATGTAAATTTACATATTTACACTAACCTAACAATAGTGGCCACATTCTATCAAAAAATGTAAATGTGGCAATAGTGGCCACATCCTACCAAATAATGTAAATTTGGCAATAGTGGACACATCCTATCAAAAAATGTTAGGTTAGTGTAAATATGGCAATAGTGGCCACATTCTATCAAAAAATGTAAATGTGGCAATAGTGTGCCACATTCTATCAAAAAATGTAAATATGGCAATAGTGGCCACATCCTATCAAAAAGTTAACAAATAGTTCTGTTAACAGCGGACTTCGTTCAGTTAAAATGACCACCAACAGGCCCTGGTACGTTAAGCAAAAGAAAAAGGACAAGATGTTCTCGAGAGCTATCGAGGAACGAACAAAAAGAACAGACGTTTAAAAAAAAATGTATTTACTGTCCTCGCATTATGCGATTCTATGCACCCCCGAACGACCTGGAACGCATACCATCACAGTTCCAGACAAGGACCATCAAAACCTTCTCGGTAAACTCATATCAATCGGAAAGCTCTACATCAAAAATTTCAGCTCAATTACAATAGATTTAGATATGGTATTTAGGATGTTTGTAGTCATTATGAAATAATTGAAAAAAAATAAATTGAAAAAAAAAATTATGTATCAACTACAATGAATTTGATGAGCCACGAGCGCTTTCGTCAGTTACGACATTCTCAAGTGAACTGAAATAATTGAAAAAAAAAAAATATNGTGGAGTCTGTTTCTTGTTCATATCAATGCATAGAGCTCGTGTTTGTGAGAGAGATTTGTTAATCTTCCATCTTGTAATCTAAAAGCAGGGTCCACACTTATGTTGGAAATGTTGTACAACAAATGTTGGACAACACTCAGCGTCTACACTTAATTTTTAGTGTGTACCTATCATTTTTTGTTAATTTCACATAGTTTTAATTCAGGCCTTGTGATAAGTGGATTGTTTGCCTTTTTATCTCGTAATATTTTTTACAATATTTTAAAAATAATCAAAAAATGAGTGAGGAAGACATTCTTATGTTGTTGTTGTTAACGTTCTCAACGACTCAATTGGGGGCCAAGACATTCTTATAACTGCTCCCGCCGCTGTCTTCTTGGAGGCAACTAGACGAAAGGAGGTTTTGGATAAGACCGAGTCTTTCTCGTGGAAGAAATAAATACAGTACAGCTGACTTCATGAAAGATTTGATCTTAGACGATGTTGATGAATTGAATTTGGAATTTAGGTGTTCGATGTTCTGGATTCAACATTTTTTTTCGAATGACAAGTTGCGACTTTGGAGAATTATTAGAAAATATTGCATCTATAATATCAAAAAAATGTTTCCAGAAAAAATTCTGGAAACATTTTGAAATGTTCCACCTTCTATGGAAACATGCAACTCTTGGACAACTGTCGGACAACAGTTTCCCAACTCGTCCATGCTTGTGTTGCAATGTTGTACAACATTTCCAACATAAGTCTGGACCCTGCTTAACGACCCCCATGTTGACTTGTACAGGAGTAGTGGCGGAGTTCGAACTTGTGAGACAGACTGTAGGTATTTCTGTGCGTACGTGCGTGCTTGTGTGTTTGTTGTTAATAAATTGTAAACACTATCATTCATTCTGATTTTAGTTTTTTTTCGAAAATAATTAAATTTTGTGACACATTATTTGATACTATTAAATTGTCAGTGGTGCATCCTCTATCGAAAGTGACAACCTTTATAATCTTGTTGTAGAGGCAGAAAGGATGAAAATAAAATGTCTGCTAAGCGGGAGTGGGTACAGCCTCCACATCACAATCCTTATAACGATCATCGGATTTTGATGAAATATCCTGGATTTTGAGGGTACCTTTTTTTTTTGAGAAATTTATGGCATTTTTTTTTTTTTATGCAAAAACAGAGGATTGATGAAATCTCCGGGATTTTCATTATAATATAACTGACAATTTTGATCCAAAAAAAATCAAAGTGCGTAATTTTGGGGGTAATTTTGTGCATGGAAAACATGCTTTTATTGGATACAGTCATACCTGTCCCTAAAATCGCCAGGTTGGTCCGATCAAGGCACGAGGGGAGGGGGATGTTAAGAACCCCTAACAAATATCTTTCTATGAATTTTACGAAATTATTTTATATAATTTGTTCTACAACGGCGAAGTTGTGAGGAAGATCATCATCATAATCAACCATTAATAGTCTTCTTTGTAACAAAGGTCTCCTCTAAATTCTTCTAACATAATCTGTTTTGAGCAACTGCCTGCCATGTTGTTCGTGCAATATCCTCAATTTCATCTTGCGTGGTCCATCTCTCTCTCTCATCTCTCATTATTGCACTATGTCCCGCCCATCTCCATTTCATTCTCTTGATTACCCTCCTTCTGTGCGCCACTGCAAATGTGTTTCTTTTTTTGTGAAACACGTTTCAATTCTGTGTGACACATTATTATTATAAAATGTGTTTTATGTTTCACGTGTTTCACAGTCAAGACAACAAACAGATTAGTTATTCACATTTTCTTTTTGTTTTTAAATGTGATTTTATTTTTTGACCACAAAAAATGAACGATGAAGTTAATTTTTCTTTTCTTTTTTGTTCAATTAATCTGTCGTTTGCACATTTTTATAAAAGAACTAAGATATATTGTTAGGCTTGAAAAAAATAGAGCCAATAAAAGGGGTGACTCATTTTAAAAGGAACTGTCTAATATAGGGTGATGAAGAATTATTAGCGACGTATATTAACTTTTCACAAAAAAAAGGTTTTAACTTTTAATAAAATTAAAACAAAACATGCACTTACCAAAAACACTATTTATAAATCAATTTTTTTCAATTCATCATCAGCCTGGTCGAGTCGAATGACTCACTTCCATCCTTCAACTCGACTAAACTGATGATGAATTGAAAAAAAAAATTATAAATAATGTTTTTGGTAAGTATTTTCTTTTAATTTATTTTAAAAGTTAATATTTTTTAATATGGGCACTTAAAATAAACATGTTATTCATAGATTTTAAAATAAATCCTTCGAAAATACAGCAATTCCTTAATTTTTTAAGGATACTCGCATTTGAATTTGTTTCAAGGCATGCATCAAGTGTGTTTAAGGAGTATCACGCCATACTGCTTTCATTGCCAAATGTGATTGACTTCTTTGTATTATCAATTAACGTTCTGGTGCATTGATTTTTAAGGAGTTAGTCCTAATAATCATGCTATCGTTACTTAATGATTACACGTATTTTGTGCATTGATTTTCAAAGGCATCTTTTACTTTTTACCTCTCCTCGTCCCTTAAATATTATTTTTATTTTAATCATAAATATTTGCATTTGTCTCCGATATAAGTATGAAAGCTAAACCTAGTCAGCGTCTATGGTGTGCTGTATAAACCAGGTCCCTTTAGATCACTGAAGATGAGCACCGCCCGGCGAGGTTTTACCGAATGGGTGACCACGTAGATGTACCCCCTCGCGTGATGCTGGCTATTTTTCCGACCCAACCCAGGCTGGTTGAGATCAAAGTGGGTAATTTGTTTGTAAGTTTCCAGCGAATGGAGAGTAAAACTCCCATTTCGAATGACCAATAGATGTTAAAAGGAAAAAGGACGCTAAACAAAACAAAAAATAAAATCTGTGGCATATGGCAAGCTAAAGTGACCATCTGATATTATTGCTCAACGATCATTGGCAAAAAGTGCCGTTTCGCGGCGGCGAACTTCTAAGACTGACTATTATAGTTATATCTTTATGTGTTAGGACTTCTGACAGCAAGAACTACAGTAGGTCTTTATTTTTTTTGTAGTTATGTCTCTGCGTACGTTTATGTGTGTGAGGGGGGGGGGGGGTTAGGACTTCTGGAACAACCAGGATTACAGTAGGTCTTTATTTTTTTCGGAAGACAAATCTTTTTGTAATAAATTTCGGCAATGCCAATGATGTAGCAAGCATTGGATACTCCAATTCCCTTCAGATCGCCCGGGGATCTGAACATTGGCATCAAAACTGATCGATTGCAGCAAAACAGAAGGCTACTTTAGGGAACCCACAGCGGTGAAAAGTGGTGACATCTCATAGCTGATCTAAAAAAAGTAAAATGAGATTTTCAGCATATTTAATAGTTGTTTAAAATTCCAGGATTGATGTGAGTTGACACCCCCGGTATATAAATGATTGACCTCATTTTTTCCTTTCCAGTTTATGGACAAGATATTTCTATCTACTCCTCCGCCCCCCCCAAGATGAAATTATCAGCACCGATGATAATAATTAAAAACAATAATGAAGTTGTTTGACGTCGCCCGTCTCCACCTCCAAATTTGAATTCCGAACAGATTGTGTTAGGGGCAATTCGTCAACAAATACAAAATATCGTTCATTCCAGAGAATTATTGTTCTCACTCCCAAAATGAAATCCATTTTTCCGTTCTTGCTCCCAAAATCTAATCGACCTTTCTGATTTCGCTGTTATACTCAAATCAATCTTTTCTGTCTTTTTCTTATTCAAAATTCCAAATATCACTCTATTCAGAGAATTTTTCCCGCTCCCAAAATAGAATCAAGATTCTTCCGAAAATCGAATCGATCTTTCCGTTTCCAAAAGAGAACTGATCTTTTTATTTTCGCTCCCAAAATACAATCGATCTTCTAGTTCACGCTCCCAAAGTCAACGTATCTAATAATGTTCATACATTTTTGTTTTCAGATGAGTTGAGATCCCTGAATTGAGGAATATTTTCTTAGGTAAGTTCTTTCAAATCATTGCGTTTTAGTTTCTTGTGTCCGCCATAACTCGCGTACCGTTCATTCGATTTAGTCGAAATTTGGTTCCGCGTCTTTCTGTATTAGTCAATTTCTTGCGTTCGCTATAACTCTTGTACCGTTCATCCGACTTTGATAAAATTTGGTTCCGCGTCTTTCTGTATTAGTCAATTTCTTGCGTTCGCTTTAACTCTTGTACCGTTCATCCTACTTTGATAAAATTTGGTTCCGCGTCTTTCTGTATTAGTCAATTTCTTGCGTTCGCTATAACTCTTGTACCGTTCATCCGATTTTGATAAAATTTGGTTCCGTGTGTGTCTGTATTAGTCGATTTCTTGCGTTCGCTATAACTCTTGTACCGTTCATCCGATTTTGATGAAATTTGGTTCCGTGTCTGTCTGCATTAGTCAGTTTCTTGTGTTCCACATAACTCTTCTACCGTTCACTCGATTTTGATGAAATTTGCTTCTGCGCCCGTCTGCAGTCAATTTCAATAGTTCATATGCATTTCGCCTCGTACATCTATACATTCTTATGTGTGATTGTGTTTTCATGATAATTTTCTACAATTTGGTTTGTTTATGCGTTTGTATGTGTCTGCGTGTGTGTAGATATTTATTTGTCTTCGTTCTGAGTTCGGTTGATTGGTGGACGTGTGTTTTTGTCACTCACTGGTTGTTCTGTGTGTAAAAGGGATTTCTGTTGCGTTTTTAATTCCTCTGATAAATAAATCATTCTTCTCTATTTTTTTCATTCTTATTTAATAAATAAAATCATGATGTAAAAGAACAAAATATTGGGGCCAAAAACATCATCGCATCATTTGACCACCATTTTTTCCCTCTCTAATTATGGATAGTGCACACCCAAGAAGAAGAAGAGAAAGTAACGTCAGACATGGATAAACGGGAATTCAAGGGACCGGCAATATTTTGTTGCTTTTAGAGGTTTCCGGATTAAAAAGTTCCTGTTAGAGAGGCTCCAAATCTTCATTTTTCTGTTTATGGAGGTGGTTTTGAACACAGTTTGGGAAAGAGGAAAGGACAAAATACAAAAAGTCATATTCCTGCTTGTAGATGTCCAGCAGAAACAACATTCCTGCTTACAGAGGCCTCAGACCGCGGACTCGTGATTTTCATTAAAAAAGCTATCCCTGTTTATGGACTCGATTTTCCTGTTTGAAGAGGTTTTTTTTTGCCAAAAATTAAGAGACCACAACTTTTTTCTAGTTTAATCACAGGTTTCCTGCTTACACAAGTCGTGTTTATCCAGGTTCGACATTAATATTAGCATTGTTATTAATTTTGATGAAAAAAGATATACAAAGAGAGAGACATCCTATAGGATTATTGTTATCAAGATAGTTAGGACCTGACTTGCAAGGGACCACGACTTTTTTCAAGTTTATCCAGGTCTCCTGCTTACAGAAGTCGTGTTTATCCAGGTTCGACATTAATATTTAGCATTGTTATAGACTTTGATGAAAAAAGAGATACAAAGAGGATTATTGTTGTCAAGATAGTTAGGACCTGATTTGGAACATCAGCCATCTTCGTTACTAGGAGATAGACGGAGATAAGATGAACCAATATATACACAGTATTTGACTGAAATTATAGAGAGAAATGTTCCTTAATGTATATGTATACAGCTAGTCCTATAAAATACGTCAGATAGTCCTATAAGTCCTATACGTATACATCAGATAGTCCTATAAAATGAATGGTAAGGGCATGGGAAGCGCATGGGATTTGACTGAAATTATAGAGAGAAATTTTCCTTAATTTATACGTAGACAGCTAGTCCTATAAAAGGAATGGTAAGAGCATGGGATTTTATTACAAAAGTGGCAGTTCTGCTTGAAATCGAATCCGTGCTTGGCACTTTTTGCGAGTTTCACATATCCTGCATAAAAAGAAAACGGTAAGTACTAGAAATTAGAAAATGTATTAGCATGTCAATTGTGTATACTGGACAAATTCTACCGTTCCCGACACATTTTTCAGAAACACACATACCAATGGCTAAAATTCGTAATTTGGGTTCTGGTGATCGCACCTTGACTTGGAATTTGATGTTCACACCAGATATTTGGTTTATCATTTTTTATAATGAACCTTTAGAATCGTCTTGAAAAAAAAAATACCCATTCCTCAAAATTTGATTCCTCTAAGTCGCACTTTTGCCACTTAGAGTTGACCGATTTGGATGAAATTTGGTAGGTCCCATCTGGGCTCTAATTGTGCCTAGAAAGTGCAATCGAATACACCCATGGCGGTTTTTGCCGCTTTTTAGCGGTTTTCGTTAATCATGTCTAAAAAGGGAATGGTAAGAGCTAGAGACTTGAAATTTGGTATGTATGTCAAATTTAGGGTTTATTTTTTTTTTTGCGGAGGGGGGGTATCTTTTTAGCCAGTAAAATAATAAACNGTCAAATTTAGGCTTTATTTTTTTTTTTGCGGAGGGGGGGTATCTTTTTAGCCAGTAAAATAATAAACCCAAGTGTCACATTGGCAGAGTTTTTTTTAATTACATTTGATCTAAACTACCCTGTAACAATATCTGTAACAATTAATATCAGTCGATTTTATAATAAGTTTTTGTTGACAGTTGTCTGACATTTACGATGCAATTGAACGCAGTCAACAGAACGCCCATTATTTTTGACAAGAGACGTCCCAAATAAAATAATTCGACATTTTCCAAAGAAAACGATAAAATTTATTGTTTTTCATATAACAGTGGATAATATTTTTTAACGAACAAACAACATTTTTATTTTACTACTTTGACCCAATAAAATGAAGATTCTTTAAATATTTTTTTTTTAAGAAAAAAAATCTTGTGGAATGGAAAGTTGTCCGAACTTTGTCCTATTTAATTTAAATTCTTTGGATGGATTTCTTTTTTAAATTTGTGATTTTCTCTATAAAAGATTCTTTTGTTTAGTTTTGTGAATTGTAGACCTCACTCAACTAATGGATCCCCATAAAACCTCCTGTCTACATACTAACCTCCTGTCTACATACTAAGTAAATGTCTACATACTAAGTTTGGTCAAAAGGGGGGTAAAGCATTCGAGAGTTATCGTGGTACCAAATGACAAGCAGTTAGTTCGATCTTTTTGACTGATCTATCTAATAGAAATTTACGAGGTTGGCCCCAATCTATACTTATAAAACGCAAAGCGCAGTTGGTATAAGTATAAGTAATGATTCACTGACTGACTGATAATCAACATAGCTCCATCATGGTTTAACCTAGAGACTTGAAATTTGGCACACAGGTCCCTTTTAGTATGTAGGTGCGTAATAAGAAAGAAAAAAATCGAAAGTTCAACTGGAATCAAGATACCGCCAAAAATGGACCTTTTTAGCGGGTCTCTTTGCAATTTTTTCTGGGCAAACTAAAGGAGATAACAAAAAATGACTGAGAATGGTCATGCATAAAAATAAAAATAGATAAAAATAATATTACAATATAAAAATAATCACATTAAATGGAATGAATAAAAATGTTTCCGCCACTTGTTATGGGTCATGACCGCAAGGAGCAATGCAGCAGTCTTAGAACCCTTAAAAAATCCCTTAAGAAGTCGATTTCCGTATCATTGGCCACCTTATTTCCAGTTCTAGCGATTCTGGCCATATTAGGAGAGTTGAATCAGGCGACGTATGGTCTTGAGCTTAAATAGATCTTTATTTTGCTTCTTTTTTAAAAAAATATAGGCGGAATTCTATTTGATGAAATACTTCTATAGCAAATCGATTTGAAAATTAAAAATGTTGTATACAGTAGCGAGACGTCCATGACTCTCCCCTGTTTGCATTTACATAGTGTAATCTACAGGGCGTGGCTGACCATCGACTCTTTGTTACATCCTGTATATTTTAATAATGATGACGTAGTTTTTTTGTCATTTTGCTGCCCAAAACAGAATGAACGGTCCGACCCTTATCGTGTGCGTCTTAAATTTTCTATAATTTATTTTCACTGATACATCCTGTATACAGGGTGTAACATAATTTCATGTCAATCCTTTAACCACATATTCGTCAAACTCAAAATGAGATGATTTCACTCTCTAAAGCCATGTCTGAAAATGCAGGCCTTTCCAATTACAAAGCGTAGAAGTTTGAAAAAAAAGTCTTTTCTCAATAAATTTGGTAACTTTGGTTTCACGTTTCGTATAATAGATTTCTGTCACTTTTGTAGCACGCATTTGCAAAAAGTTATTTTCGGGCACTTTAATTTCGCAATCTCTTTTTTCTGGCGATCGTTTTTCGGCCTTCCTCTTCATTTTTCCAAAATAAAAATTCTGACTTTCTTTGTTGTATAAGATATGTGATTTCTGAAAAGACAGATCCCAGCAACCACCGAAAAGTTCTGAGTGTATTAAGATTGGGCGACCCCCTTTTGACAATTTGTGGCAATTGCCACTGCCACATAAAGTTAGTGACAAAAATTTCATTTTTTTTTACAAAATGTCAAACTAAATTTCTTGAAAATTTTGTTCCCGTTTCCAGCCTATTTAGCGTGAACATAGAGTGAAATCAATCTTCTTAATGTAGCCGCAAAGAGGTGCAAGTCATCTTCATAGGTGACGTTCCTAAGCCCAGATGATTTTCTGTTAGGAAGGGTATCCAGCCTGTAAATAAACTCTGCTTCAAACCAATAATGAGAGATCATCAACAAAAAGCGGGTTGCTCCACAGTTTCAATGAATACTGTGAGGAGCAAACTAGGAATACTGTGCCCGGAAATGGTTACAGCTAAAGAGAATAGACGAAAACAAAAGTTTGTGGCAAGGCCGCACCCAGGGAGGAGGTCCGAGGGGTCCAGACCCCCCCCCCGAAATTTCAATATTTTTTTTGTGCATAAATAACTTATGTAATATTGTAAGGTGTAACTCATCATCATCATAATTACCAACAACAACAATATCATCACCATCAACAACAACAATATCATCATCATCAACAACAACAACAACAACAGTATCATCATCATCGACAACAACAACAATATCATTATTATCATCAACAACAACAGTATCATCATCATCATCAACAACAACAATACCACAACAACCTATTGTTGTTGTTGTTGATGATGATATCATCAATAACAACAGTATCATCATCAACAACAATACCAACAACAACAGCAACAACAATATCATCATTATCATCATCATCATCATCATCATCATCATCATCAACAACAACAATATCATCATCTACAACAATATCATCATTATCTTCAACAACAACAACAACAGTATCATCATCATCAACAACAATACCAACAACAACAATATCATCATTATCTTCAACAACAACAACAGTATCATCATCATCATCAACAACAATACCAACAACAACAATATCATCATTATCATTAATAACAACAACAATATCATCAACAACAACAACAATATCATCATCATCAACACCGATCTCCGTGGCCGAGTTGTTAAGAGCATTGACACTTGGTCCGGAGCTTGTGGGTTCGAATCTCACCCGGAGCGAAAATTTTCTGATCGAATTTTCTCGTTTCCGGAATGGCATGGCTGTAAAAAGGAGTGCCCTGAAGTAATGCGAAAGCGGTTCCGGGGCATAACTTTTTTTTTTTAAAAAAAAAAAATCATCAACAACAATATCATTATCACCAACAACATCAACATTACATTCCATGATCATCATTTTCAGGTGTTAGTCTTAGCCTTCAATTCTTCGGACCCTCCCCCGAAAAAATATCTTGAGTACGGCCCTGGGTTGTAGCATGGTGAATTTAAGGAAAGCAACGCCAACCCCAAATAGAATTGGGAAGGGGTTAAGCTAAAGAAGAAGAAGAGTGAAAACATTGTACTTTGGTCTCAAGAATATGGAGTTAACGGATTGACTCCGAATTGTGTTACACTCTGTATATTAATCATTGACGTAGATTTTTGTCATTTTGCTGCCCAAAACAGAATGAACGGTCCGACCCTTATCTTGTGAAAACACATTTTATATTATTCAATAAATTAATGTACAATAATAATATTAATATGAAATATATTTTAGTGTTAGTGACTCGCCAAATGCAGAAAGGGCACATGTCCACATTAAATAAACTGAATGCAGCGAGCTCCGAGTTTTAATTTATCGAAAGAATCAACGTCAATGACACGTTGATTAAACTACTGTAAGATGACCAAAGTTATCGCTTATATATAGATACTTCGCTAAAATAATTGACCAAACGTCCATCAAAGTTTTTCTTGCTGGTGGATGACCAGTTGACCACTATAGTTCAAGTTCTCGTGATTCTATTCTCGGCCCAGCCCAACCCAGGCCGGGTGAGGCCAATTTGTGTATCTGTACTTTTCAGATTTAAAATATTTTATCTGTCTACTGTCTGTTCGGTCCACAATATTTGTAGAACCGGCTGTTCCATTTTGTTAGAACTCTGTACGTATGGACATTTCTTACGTTTCAGGGGTCCATTTTATTTTATGATTATTAAAATAAAATGCCTTGGGACGGAACTCTTTGTTTTTATGTACCGGCGAGTAACGTCCATGATTTTAAAAGGCTTTTTAGACCACAAATATGTTTCTGTTCTTCTTCACAAAATGGTAAGTTTAACCCTTAGGCGAGATTAATACCGAAGGCATTTTCGACCACCTAACCCTTTGTGGTCTATTTTTATGTGATATGAGTGAAAAATCCTGCCTCAGCTTGGATAGAACCAATGTCTTTCCGTTTAGGTTGCGAGCTTTAGACCACAATGCAACCGAGGCAAATCTATATAATTAAGGGTAGCTCCAAAAATGACAACGCAAATCTGTAACGATTCTTTTTGGGTGGAACAGGGGGTAGAGTACTGTACTGCCTCTTTATTTATGTGCATCTGAGCGTACGTAATGCGACAATGTAGCAAATCTCTCATTGAGGGCAAGGTTGTGAGAGGCGGGTGGTATATTTTTTTGGCAAACGCATCATCATACCGTCAGGTGCCCCCAGGTGTATACTTTGTCCAATGTGATTTTATTTTTTACGTGTCCCATATATTTTATGTTATTGTTCTTTTTTTACGACGGACGAATGTTTTATCCTTCATTTGATATAGGGGTTCGTACCCGAAATACGAAATGGGGGGGGGGACTTGGCAAAACCGTTGACCAATCCCCCCCAAAGAAGTCCCCGAAAAAAAAAAAAATGTATATGATATAATGTTGTTGTGCACTCTTGATTTCTATGTTGTGCACTCTTGTGACCGTTTCACAACCTTTAAGTGTTCAGGACAGTGTTTTATTCATCCTCCTCCAATTATGTTTCGGATTAGCGTTGCCCCCCTAATTCTACCATGCCACAAACCTGATGGTTCTGTGCCTACTCACCTTAGCTGTAACCCCTTCCTAGCATGGTAAATCTCCACTGCTTCTCACAGTATGCGTAGAAACTACGTGAAAACTCGTTTTTTACTTTCTCTTCCTATATCTAGTATTGTAATCGTGCAGAAAATTTGGACATTTTTTTCTGACAATCGTTCATCATTGGTTTGAAGCATGCAGAGTTGGTCCTCCTAACACCAAACCTTCTGTATTTACACTTGCTTGCTCCCCTGGGTGATGGCTACATTTTTTTCATCTGTCCGTTTTCCCGATTTTAGTAGATTTTTTGACGTCGATGACCATTGGCCACAAATACCTACGAATTTTATTTAAAAATGAATTTTGCCATCTTAGGCTGACAGGGGCGTACACAGGATTTTTTTTCGGGGGGGGGGGCTGGGCAAAAGGTCCTTTACCATAACAGCATCGTGTC
>CM022882.1:11001353-11047175 GCA_012654025.1 Pachypsylla venusta | reverse complement strand
TGCATAAATCAGTAAATAATAAACTGCCACATTTATCTGCCTTAAATTTTGAATATGAATCATAGCCATTATGACAGAATATTGTCACACGTTGAATATACAGGGTGGTGCATAAATCAGTAAATAATAAACTGCCACATTTATCTGCCTTAAATTTTGAATATGAATCATAGCCATTATGACAGAATATTGTCACACGTTGAATATACAGGGTGGTGCATAAATCAGTAAATAATAAACTTGAATATGAATCATAGCCATTATGACAGAATATTGTCACACGTTGAAAATACAGGGTGATGTATAAATCAGTAAATAATAAACTGCCACATTTATCTGCCTTAATTTTTAAATATGAATCGTAGCCATTATGACAGAATATTGTCACACATTGAATATACATCAGGGTGATGTATAAATCAGTAAATAATAAACTGCCACATTTATCTGCCTTAAATTTATGGAGGCATGGGTGTTCCCGTACTAATTGGTATCTCTCTCGCTACTTGAGTGGAGTTTTAGAATATGGCCCTAAAACTTCCTTATCAATATTATAGAAAGTCTCGAGGTAGAAAAGTTGCGGAAACATCTGCCATTTTGGTTTTTATCTTCGGCCATATTTATGCACATATTATGGCTTTCTACAAATATCTCGAGAACGGTTATTTTTATCTGCTAATCGATATCCAGTAATGATCAGCCAATCAAAAAACTGAATTTAATTCTTGAGGATTAGGGTGGTTTTTTTTAGCAGTCTCGGGGAAAGTTGTATTCCTTGATGTATAAAATATCATACTGACCAGAAATCCAAATAAATAAAAAACTTTGACTATGTGATACATGGGTTTATTTGTTTATTGGCTGAATTTTTTTAAAAAAATCCTTCCTAACAATACTGAAATCCGCTAAAAAGCGGCTAAAACCGAAAGCAGTATGTTCAATTACATACAAAAGTTCCAAAGCACAACTTGAAATACATTGGAGCTAGAGAGATAGCAATTAGCACGGGAACGCCCATGCCTCCAAGGCGCCAATCTATATAGGCCGTAGCGAAGCACGGGCGAAACAGCTAGTCTTTATATATAAAAGGCAATGTCCTAAGTGACTGATCAACGTAGAGCCGAAACTATTAATGCTGCAGACTTGAAATTGTGCAGGGACCTTCGTTGCACCATTTAAGTGTGCACTAAGAAAGGATTTTGCAAAAATTTAAGGGGTAGAAATCGCGAAAAGTAAACAATCTCCATAAAAAATACATTGGAGCGAGAGAGTGATACATGTATATACATACAACAGCATACACGCCTACTTACTATTAGCTTAAGAAAGGATTTTGCAAATTTTAATTTTAAGGGGTAGAAATCGATGTATCCGCAACTTTTGAAAGAAGTTTTAGGGCCATATTCTATACCTCCACTCAAGTGTGAGCTGTCACTCCGACTACATTATACAAATGTTTTTATTTTATAACTAGCTGTTTCGCCCGTGCTTCGCTACAGCCTATAGCTTGGCGCCTTAGAGGCATGGGCGTTCCCGTCCTAATTGCTATCTCTCTCGCTCCATTGGGATTTCTTATGGGGATTGTATACTTTTCGCGATCTCTACCCCTTAAAATTAAAATTTTGCAAAATCCTTCCTTAGTGCACACTTACATGGTGTAACCAAGGTCCCTGCGAAATTTCAAGTCCGTAGCATTAATAGTTTCGGCTCTACGTTGATCAGTCACTCAGGACATTGTCTTTTATATATAAAAATAAGATTACATGTATTTTTTTTNTTTTTTTTTTTTTTTTTTTTTTTTTTTTTTTTTTTTTTTTTGTCAGAACATTTTTTAAAATACAGATGAGACACTCAAGTGATAGTGACCATTCCAATTCGCACTGAAGTTGAGTTTTAGATTATGACCCCCTAATCTAACATTTTAAGCAAAATTTAAAACTTAAACAATTTTTTTACACTGTTTAAATTTATAATTCCTAGACTTGTAGGAAATTTATTTGTCATTCATTAAAGTCTAATGAAATAACACGGTCTATACTGTATATCATTTAAGCAAGGTACCAGTATGACCGTCTTGTAAATGTTTGGATCCAATTAGGTTGTCTCGGAAAAATATTTATATTTATTTCCTGAAAACAAATTTATTTTATTTAGTGCAAGTAAACAATATGCGACGCATGCATTTGACATGAAGCCTTCAAGGCCCAGATGCACCTATGTTGCATCCGCGTTATGCATTTGACATGTAGCCCTGAAAGCCCAGATGCACCTATGATGATGCATTTGACAAGTGTTATATTTAAATTCACAAAAACTCATCTTATGGTATTATATTTGTATTGGGTATAAGTACTGGGGAAGATAAATTGCAGTCGAGAATGTTACAAATTATTTCAAGGCTAACAAAAAAAAAAGAAAAAAAAATGAACAATTTAAATAACAAACGAATGTCTTGTTATGTTTTGTACTTAAACAAACATACAGTGTGTAACAAAATTTGTAGGACATGTTTCTGAGCCCGGGAAAATTTCAAATTATTTAGAGCTGCAGTTTCACATTTCTGGCCACTTTCGGTATTGATGCTGCCACCATTGATTGATTGTGTCTCCATAATAGTTACTTCTGATATCAATATGAGCCCGCGAGGGACTAAAAACTCTGAGGATCATGTTTCTCTATCCTGGGAAACTTGTTCCCAGTTTCCAACGTAATTGCAAGGATTGTGTTCCCTGAACCATTGCTTTCTATCTTTTCTTTAGTCTTCGTCATTTTCTGGGGTTGTTTTTTGTGAGGCATGTTTCTCTATCCTGGGAAACTTGTTCTCAGTTTCCAACGTAATTGCAAGGATTGTGTTCCCTGAACCATTGCTTTCTATCTTTTCTTTAGTCTTGGTCATTTTCTGGGGTTGTTTTATGTGAGGTGAATTCATTTCTTATGGATTCTTTCGTCTTCTGTTCTAATATTAACATGTACTGCCAATCTCATGATGTTTGATTTAATATTTGTGTAATCAGGGGGTTGTTGTAAATGTTTCAAGCGGTAAATATATATATATATATGTCTGACACCTTCCAATAATTAATCACATACATCGATAATCGATTTTGTAGGCTTAATTCACAATTTAACCTCTATCTCTTCGTATCTTAGGTATCCATTGACATATCTATCAGTAATTTAATTTGAATCAATCAATCACACTCATTAAATCTTAATAAACTTGTAAAATATAATAAGAATCAGGTAACTAACTATCTGTTTAATTAATTAATTAAATAAAGGCTTGGGTTTATACATACTACTGCAAAAAAAATCGATTCAAAATTATTTCTGTATCTGTTAACGTCAATGTGTATAATTCAGACATTCTATAGAATGTCTGAATTATACAGGCATTCTATAGAATGCGGGTCGTTCTCAGTCATAATTTCTTTTATATACCGGGAACAAAGAATGTTCTATTTCTATTATTGTCGTTTATTTGACAATCCTTAATTAAACATTGTAGTGTCCTGGTATTTATTGTAGGTATTTTTGTAAATCTTTGTTGGTTTATGATTTTCAATAAACTATTGGTTTATGATTTTCAATAATGAACTTATGGAATCGAATTTATATATAACCGTATATATAATATATATAACCGTACTGTATACAAGACGCCCTTTGAATTAATTTACGTTTTTTTTTAAATTTATTTATTATTCTCATTAATATTTTTTTTTTACAGCTATTCTAATCTTTATACTATTTTTTCCAGGTTTAAATATTATTTATCTAGGTGTTCAAATTATTTTTTACTATTTTTCAGGTATTGTAATGTGTCAACAACCACCAGTTGTTGTACACAATAAAACAATAATAATGTGATTTCTATATTCTCGCGTTAATGAATTGATCTACATATATTCTAATTCATTCTCACAAATGAACCTCTGTCTATAATGTAAACTTTGAACATGGATAATTTGCAAACATCGTAAATTTTTAGAATTAAAAAATAAAATCATTGCAAATATGTTCCAAATATGGAATCTTGTTGAAACCTTCAAAATCAAAACTTGAAAATTTGAATAATGATGAAAAGATCTATGTGAGTAACGACTTGAGATAAAGTAGGAGTTTGTATTACCCTTGGTTTGGTATATTATGATCAGTTTTAATTGTCAGAGTCCTTTTTTAAAATCCAAAATTCGTGATCTTTACCTATATCTCAGAAATGGTTAGAGATACGACAAAAATGCACCGAACTAATTTTGTAGGAAATTTAACTGTCGTTTGTTAAAGTCTTATAATTTTATTGATAAAATTAAGTGTTTTTGAGATATTTGCCAAATAATGAGAACTAATATTGGACGTAAATATCATTATTGTCGAGTCCTTTTAAAATATTGATGAGAAGGGTCTTAATCCTACAATAAATGTTTTTCAACCCATTATTTTGTTATCCAGAATTCTTCGCTTAATTGTCGTGATCATTATGGATTTTCTCATTTCCATATTTTTTTAACTTATTGTAGGTATTAACAAAATATAGTTATTAAATGAGCATTCTAACTAAGCAGTGACAGTGCCGGAAAATTATTCCCGCTGACCGTGATTTCACAGTGCTACACTGTCACATGCGGGTCTAGTATGTTCTTTCAACTGCCTGGAAGAATATTTTCGGTTTTGCCGGGCGGATCACTTGCCGGTCACGTCACTACTTAGTGTAAATGATTCTTTAGTGTGTTGACTACCACGTCTACCTATCTGTATTCAGTTATCTCGAGAACGGCAAAGGCTATGGACATGATTTTTGTTTATACTCTATTATCGTGATCATCGCGATGACTTTTTTTATTTTTCACACTTTCAAAGCTCATCTCATTTGCAAATTATTGCCGAGTGAGTGCCGAGTCGGGAGTGATGCCAGGTCTTCGTGGTGCATAGAACCCGCCATCGTGGAGAAGGTTTTCAAAGCTCATCTCATCTCCAAATTATTGCGAACGCTTCTATTTGTTTGTCGACTATAGATTTTGTAGATACCGCTAGATTATTTCATAACACTAGTGTCATGTGAACCAAGTCCGTCCGTTGTTTATAATGAAATTCTCAATAAACAATTGTAAATTCTAATCACATTCAATAACCAAGTACTAATTTTTTTTCAATAATTCATTCCGACAAATCAAATGCTCATAAAAGATATCGCACAATATTTGCTCAAATCTTTTCTCACGAAAAATAAAATCCATTTGTCAGTAATAAAAGTAGTTTTTTGTTTGGTTTAACGTCTCTTTAACATCTATTGGTCATTTCGATACGGGGGTTTTACCCTCCATTCGTTGGAAACTTGCAAACCAGCTACCCACATTGACCTCAACCAACCTTAGGTTGGGTTGGAAAAATAGCCAGCATCACGAGGGCGCGAACCCACGTGGACACCCATATAGGACTATACCTAGTTGGACGTAGTAAAGTAATCTAACGGGAACTGGTGTATTGTTATTTGCTTAAAACACTTGTTATGAGTACTATGCAAATAACAATACATAGTAACATAGTTCTCGTCACTGTATACAGGGTTTGCACTTTCCAGTTGTCCCATAGGATTTTACATGGAAATGTCGACTTATGGTTGGCATATCCTCCCAGTATGTCACAAAATAAAAATGATAGTAATTTTCGGTCTAATTTTTAACCGGGATTCCAAAGAAATCATTAACACCAAAATCGGAACTACGGTTCTGGACTTGGAATAATGGTTAATAATTTTGATAATTTGGAAAATTTATGCAGAAACCCAATTTTTTTTAAATTGTAATTTCCTCAATTTTCAGAAACTGTGTTGCCTAAAATAAAAATGACGTACATACCATACTACAGAGGACGTTGTTTCGAGTCATCTAAATGCATCGGAAGTTCGATTCCCGCCAGAGGAGGATTTTCCTGAAAAGCTGGAATTAATTCTTAAATCTAGTGTTTTTTTTTTGTTTTTTTTTTTCATTTNTTTTTTTTACTTTCCTTATCCAATAAAAAGGAAAGTATTGAAATGATATTTTCGATGTCGAGTTTTCAATGCTTTACGTGTTTTAACAAGTAAAGCACATAAATGATTCGAAAACAGTTCCCCCTTTTTGAACCACACCTTTTTGTGTGTGCTCTTTTACAGCTCTCTGCTTCTGTGAGAAAATTCAACTTTACCACCGTGTCCACTGTGAAAATGTTCAATTTGTCTTCAAAGAAATTATGAAACTTTTAATTTAAGAGAAAGTACCAAAGTGAATTTATTATCAGTCACAATAAACCTTTAACCAGACATGGGGGGATATAGTCGTAAGTAGCCAGATTACCTTGGCCTACCGAGTAGCCAAGTAGATAATGTGAGCAACAACACATCTATATATATGATGAGTGAATCATCCACGCATGGCACTACAACTGGTTCCTCTTCGGACAGCTACTCAAGTGTGAAAATGTCTTTTTCATTGATCATCAGATTTCTATTTATTTATTGATTGATTCAAATATGTTTTTTTCATTATTAGAAATCTCGTTTTTTCTCCTCTGGTGCCTCGACAGAGCTGACAGATCACCACATTTAGGGTCAAGTTTCAATCTGTGTTCTCCGTTTTACTTTCGACCAGTCCTTGAGAAAAGCGTCTTAAGATTGTGACAGAAGTCTTGGCACGTCATTTGTACCAATAATCGAAAGAGAATAGAGAATCATATCAAACATAGCCAGCGTCTATGGCACAATGAATACACCAGTTCTCGTTAAATCACTGAAGTAAAACAATGTCCAGCAAGGTTTTACCAAGTGGGTTTCCACATAGGGCACCCTCGTGATGCTGGCTATTTATCCGGACCAACCGAGGCTGAGTGAGGTCAATGTAGGAGCTGGTTTATAAGTTATCGGCGAATGGAGGGTAAAACCTCCGTCTCGAATGACCAATAGATGTTAAAGAGACTTAAAGAAGAAGAAAAAAATAAGGTAACTTTTGTTCTCCTCTGGTGCCTCGGAAGAGATGACACCTTAAGGGTTAATCATACAACGGGAAACTTCCACACTGGAATAACATTAGTAATTCTTTTTTTAGCTAAAGTATAGGTATCAAACTTGAGTTATAATCAATAGCATTGAGTTGAATGGAACTTAACGTTTTTTGTTACCTATCTCCAAAAATGTGAATAATGTGACATTATGTTTTATCTAATGCAAAATTGTGTACTTGTTTCGCTGGTTTAAATTTTATTTTTCTATCTGAAGCCAAAAAAAAGTGATTTCGTGGGGTAATATCGAAATTTACAAAATGGCCGCCATCTTGAAAACGAAACTTAACTATCTCTGATTCTCATACTGAGTTCAAAATGCTACTGACCAAGTTACTGTGTCTGGTGCAGTGATAATTGCAATCAATCCCTTTTCTCTGTCTTCCTCTTCCACTATCTCTAATTCTCATACTGAGTTCAAAATGCCACTGACCAAGTTACTGTGTCTGGCGCAGTGATAATTGCAATCAATCCTTTTCTTTTTCTGTCTTCCTCTTCCACTATCTCTGATTCTCATACTGAGTTCACAATGCCACTGACCAAGTTACTGTGTCTGGCGCAGTGATAATTGCAATCAATCCTTTTCTTTTTCTGTCTTCCTCTTCCACAATCTCGGATTCTCATACGAGTTCAAAATGCTACTGACCAAGTTACTGTGTCTGGTGCAGTGATAATTGCAATCAATCTTGTCTTCCTCTTCCACTATCTCTGATTCTCATACTGAGTTCAAAATACTATTGACCAAGTTCTATTTATAAAAAATATAAATATTTTTCACATTAGGGAAAGTGCATTTTTGCAATTTAGTATTTCATCTCCAGTACAAAGTGCATTCATATCTAAATGCACACACATACAGTAGAAGCACAGACATTACGTCTCGCTGTACTGCGTTATGGGCAAAATATTCACAATAGCTCAGAATGCATCATCTTGTAAAATTTAGTGCATCCTCCATACTGACGGGTGTAAATCAAATATACATTCAACAGCTGATACCCGCATGCGTCAGAGTCTTCGCCTGTGGCTGTGGCTCCTTGTAGAAAATGTAGAAAAAATGTTTATTACATGAAATTCAAACAATATACACAATTAGAGTTTCCCTCCCTAAGCTAGACGATCTAGCTTCTAAGTAGGGAATATCAATTACTTAAAATTAGGATAGGTATAATAAATATAACTAGATACCTGAATACTTGAATATTTGATACATTATTAGAACATAATACAATGATGTAAGTATAGGATCTAAACTCTGTATGCACTGACACACTATTGACGTATGTACCTCAATATCTCCGACTCCAATTGTTCCTGAGTATCAAACTCAGTATTTACCAATGATTGGTCAACCGAATTCAAAAACACCGGTACAAAATATTTTGGTAATCTTTTACCATAATTAGAGTTTACCTTGGGTACTATATATTTCTGATCTCTTAATTTATATGGAATAGATGTTTTTTCTCTATAACTCTTATTATTGAAATGTTTTACAATGATTAAATATTTATGAAGATCAAATATATGAAGGGCTCTGTCCCGATAGGAATTATTTCTTTTAAAAATATTATTTACAACAGACTCTTGAATACTAGAAATTGTTTTTAAACGGGTAATTGATGCGAAACCATAAACTGTCAAAGCATATCTGACCAAACCCTCAAAAAGACTTTTACCGAAATAATTCTCTCCCTTTTTTCTCCTTGGCAATTATCGAAAATCTGTCATATTTTGGATACGAATAGGGCTTCCAATCCCGCAAATGCGGGATCCGCGCGTTTTTTGCGGGATTTGCAGTCTGCGGGATCCGCAAGCTCCAATCCCGCAAATCCCGAAAAAAAACAGACCTTAGGTATTTGTTTTATCATTTTTACTTTCCTTATCCTATAAAAAGGAAAGTATTGTAATGGGCTGAAATTTTCGATGTCGAGTTTTCAATGCCAAACACGTTTTGGGGTCCCCAGAGCAATATTTCCCCAGTTTCAGCCATTAGTCCGTGGGTGTGTCTGTCTGTTCGTCTGTCTGTGAACAAAATGTCTCAAGAACAGAAAGTGCTAGAGTTTTATACCATGAACGGCAAAACAAGCTTCTGGTGGAAATTGAATGTACCGTTGTCGGTTTTATGCCGCTTTTTAGTGGTTTTTGCATATCCTGCTTAAAATGAGAACGGTAATAGCTAGAACTTTAAACTTGGTGCCTATTTATATCTATTTCATACAAGAAATTGAAAAATACGACTTAGGTTGAATTGTAATATATTGTTGTTAGACTTTGAAGGCCACTTTTTGGCGGTTCCGCCTAAAACCAGAATAGAAAGAGCTAGAACTTGAACTTTGGTGCCAGTTCATATCAATTTTATATAAGAAATTGAAATATACAACTTAGGTTCAATTGTACCTAATATATCAAGATATGTAATATATAATTGTATTTCCGCTCTAGGGACTTCAAAACTTGTTTTGGCAAGGAAAACTCGACATCGAAAATTTAGCCCATTACAATACTTTCTTCTTCTTTCATTACAATACTTTCTTCTTTTGAATCCCTCATGCGGGATTCAAAAACAATCCCGCAGATACGAACCAAGATGGATTTGATCCGACATTTTTTAAGGTTTTGGTTACATCGGTTTGTTCCCGATTACCCGGTAGCCCAGTCGTCACAGCATTTGGTAATCTAGCGGGCTCTGAACTTAGCCATGATATGATATCCAGCTCTCCCTGAGATTTTGACCTTATTATATCATTATAATACGATTTAGGTTACTACTGGCAGAGCAAGACCCTTGAGGGACTTAGTAAGGCTGATTATATTTTGATACTCGCATATATTCATACGGAGTTCTCTTGGTGATAACTCCCCCCCCCCCCCCCCCCNCCCCCCCCCCCTCCAAATCAGTTTGAATTTTTATCATCCTGGATTGACCGAACGAGTTGAAATCTCGCCACGAAAGCACTTTGTACTGTCGAAAGCTTTGTATGATTTAAATTAATTTTGATATGGATATTCATTATATTCATAGAATTTGATGATTTTTTGGTCATATTAGGTCACCCAGTGCCAAAAAGTGGTCATTTATAAGTGAGTGAGACCACAGAAAGTGAAGATATGGTTTTGGTTTATTATACGTTTATTCGATTTTTGGATTTTGCTTGTTTTTTTTTAGCCAGTAAAATAATAAACCCATGTGTCACATTTGCAGAGTTTTTTATTTGGTCCGACACTAACTCTATTGTTTTCGTTTTTTTTTTTCACTTTAAAAGTTTCTTCGAAATTCACAAAAATTTTGCAACTAGAGTTGCAGATTTATTACAAAGAAAAATACAGTAAGGTACAAAAATTAAGATTACAAAATAACAATTACATACAAAATAGTTAAATCTAATTAAAATTCCCCGCCCCCCCCCCCCCCTTGTGTGCATACTATATTTTAATTTAATACATATTTCTTTTTTCTTTATTTTCAGGTATGTTTATTTAAAATTGTTTGTGTTGGACTCCGACCTCTTTCGGTGCGTAAGTTATAAGTTCATATCTTAATATATAAATCAGAAATTTGTGTGTACCTATGTATATCTATGTATGAGGGATTGTCTGTTACAATACCACAGCCCAAAGGTAACAGATGGCGAAAAATTGATGCGAATGGACCTCCCCAAAATCATGGTCTGCGACCCCAGGAAAGTTATTAAAACTAAAATAGGTCAAACCGTTTTCGAGTTACGGCTAAATTTCTAATTTCTTCTCCAAAATCGGACAGTCACGGTCCGACATCTTAAATTTTGTCGCGACAACATATCAACTCAAAGCGAGAAAGTTTTAGGCGACATCGTAATCCTTCATTTAGGACATATTTTGCAAAATTATGACTAGCCATTCGAGGGTTACAAGTTCGAATCCACCCCCATTCTCAAACTAAAGACAGGAACCCCAGTGAAGTTATCAGACTTCATAACTCTACTACCGGCCGATGTTTTTATGGACAGAGGTAAGCCGATGTTTTTATGGGAAATAATAGAATTCTATTAGAAACGGTAAGATGTAGAGAAAAATTGATGGGAATGGACTCCCCCCCCCCCCTCAAACTAAAGACAGGGACCACAGTGCAGTTATCAGAATTCATAACTCTACTACCGGCCGATGTTTTTATGGGAAATCAGAATACTATTAGAAATGGTAAGAGGTATGGAACAATTGATGGGATCGGACCGCCCCCCCCCCTCAAACTAAAGACAGGACCCCAGAGAAGTTATGAGAATTCATAACTTTACTACCGGCTGAGGTACGGCCGATGTTTTTATGAGAAATCATAGAATACTATTAGAAACGGTAAGTTGCATTGAAAAATTGATGGGGATGGACCCCCCCCCCTCAAACTAAAGACAGGGACCCCAGTGAAGTTATCAGAATTCATAACTGTACTACCGGCCGAGATACGGCCGATTTTCCGATTTCGAACTCAGCCATGATTCTAATGAGCCAAGCGAAATTAGGCACAGAATTGTAGACATCAGATAAATTATCAGAGCTATGTTAAATCGTTTTCGAGATACCTAAAGCTAATTTTTCGGTTTGAATTCTACAAGTTTTAACCGTGGCGAAGCACGAGGCTCAACTGCTAGTATCAAATACAAAAACAATTTAGTTTTATTATTTTCAATCAAGAATCTTTGGAATTGACCTGGATTAAAATTTGATATTTTACGTTTGAAGTGTCCGTTATAAAATCAAAAATAAACCAAAAGGATCCGTTGTAAGCGACAAATTTAGCATTTACAAATTTTGGTGAGAAGGTATTAGGTACAATTTCAGCGAACACATTTCGTTAGTCTCTGTCACTACCCACTTTTTTTACTTAACGTCTCCTTACTCTCCATTCGCTGAAAACGTACAAAGTAGCTACTCATATTGTCCACATCCAGCCCGGTTTGGGCCGGAAAATAGCCAACATCACCAGGCGCGAATCTACGTTGGTCACCAGTGAACACTATACCAACATATTAACTCGGAAATTAAAAACGTGCAAAATGAGTCCAAAGTGTCCATCACGGCGTAGAGCGCGGTGGACAAACGGATTTTTTTCATATGATTTTTGGATTCTACGTACCTTGAAATGTAAAATATCAAATTTTAAGGGGGGGGGGGCGGTATTTTTTTCTGTGACGATTCCAAAGGTTCATTTATTGAAAAAAAAATAAACCAAAGGAAAATTAAGCAAATTAAATATTTTGGAGAATTTTATGAAACTTGGAATGGACATTTTCATAGAATTTCTGATTATGTTTTGGGCCACGCATAAGAAATATATCGTGCGACGCTGACGCGACAAAGGACAAACAGGCTTCCAATATGTGTACGAGAAGTTTGATTGTTTGTGCAAAATCTAGATTAGCATTCAGCAAGGTCATCTGTGACAAGACGTAATTCTTATTCGTGCTGTGAACATCGACCTAAGATCGACATAAAATTAGTGTCCTGATCACGATCTTCGATTATACTACTGTGATTTTGTAGATACTATACTGGGTGCTCCATATCTAACGAGCCTCTAAAACTGAAAAGGAAACAGAAACAGTCTCAAAATTAAGGTAGTAAGGAAAGAACCATCGTATTGCATTTTTTTATTAAACTGGTTTCAGGTCTTCATTGAGACTGATTGCAATTATGATCACTGCGATCTTTATTTAGATCTATTGTGACCATAAGTTCATAGAGGGGAGTCGAACCAACTGCCTTCTGGTTACGAATCCAGGGTCTTAATCAACTGTGAGCTACTGAGGCTGTGCTCCTTCCTAGGGGGTTTCGAATTCATTTTTGGAGGGCTATGATCTAGGTGAAGGTAAGCATGAATTACTCCTAGGTACGTTGTGTATATTCCCGTGGGGATTTGCTTTCGGTATATTTTTTCAGTTTTTGTACACAGAAAAAAAGTGGAAAAATCGTGGGAGAGTTCCAAAAATTGAAAAGATTTTTTTTTCCATATCTTCAAATTTGAAAAAAAAAAAAAAATGTCAGGTGAGTTATGTACATTGTACATATTTGTGAATTTTGACGTTCGAGTTATGTACATTGTACATATTTGTGAATTTTGACGTTCGAGTTATGTACATTGTACATATTTGTGAATTTTGACGTTCGAGTTATGTACATTGTACATATTTGTGAATTTTGACGTTCGAGTTATGTACATTGTACATATTTGTGAATTTTGACGTTAGAGTTATGTACATTGTACATATTTGTGTATTGCGGCGTTAGAGTTATGTACATTGTACATATTTGTGAATTGTGACGTTAGTTGTACACGTGAAATTCTTTATAAAATGTCCTGAGTGACTGATCAGCGTAGAGCCGAAACTATTAATGTTACAGATTTGAAATTTGGCAGGGACCTTCGTTTCACCATGTAAGTGTGCACTAAGAAAGGATTTTGCAAAATTTTAATTTCAAGGGGTAGAAATCGCGAAAAGTAAACAAACTCCATGAGAAATACATTGGAGCGAGAGAGATTGCATGATACATTGCATATACATACATACAACAGCGTACACGCCTATACTTACTATTAGCTTCCGATTTTTGAAAGGCAAATCATAGAATACTAATAGCATGGGAACGGCCATGCCTCTAAGGCGCGAATCTATAGGCCGTAGCGAACCACGGGCGAAACGGCTAGTAATGATATAAGCGAATAAGTAAAAAACAAAGCTTTTTATTAAAAAGTTGATGAGAGCATATTTGGTAGAGAATCACTATAGAATATTAATCATTGTGGATACCCTGTATATTAATAATAATCATTACGATTTCAAACCAAAACAAACAAGCTGTCAACCAGTTTGAGAAAGTTAATGTGCTTTGCTTGATGGTGGCCTTTCATACTCGGAGTTTGTTTTTTTCTTCTTCTTTTGAAGAATGAATCATTAAGACTTGTATTGTTATTTTTCTTTATTTTGTAATAAAAAGTCTTCAATAACTATAAATAAAAACATTATCATCATCAGCCACATGTATATAAAATAACAATAAATAAATAAAATAGAATGAAAAAAATCATATTTGTGTTCACGCACAATATTGCATTGTCACCAAAACCTAGATTTGTGAGTATCACAGCATTACAATAGCAACTACACTAAATTATCACTTTATATTTTTTTGCTCTTGTAATGCTGCCACTGGTTGCTACTCACATTAGAGTAACTACTCAATTGTCCTCACGAGGCTGAGTGCACCCCGAACACCCAAGCATCACGCAGATTCGAAAAATCCGGTTCTGCCAGGATTTGAACCGAGTCTTCCACGTGAAAAGTCTGTGTGATATCCACTAGGCTAGGGAGGCTTAAAATAATCAATATCCAGGATTACGAGCTACGTGTACACAGGCTCCGGAAGCTTGGGACCGCAAAACTACACTCAGTAGAGGGGAGGTCCCGAATTTTCTTCCAAGATCATAGGACAATTTTGCACTCCATGAATTTCTACATTTGTTGAAAATCCAAACAATATGAATATCCCGCCCCACCCTAGTGTCTGGTTAAATGTCATTCTCTCTCCCAACTTGCAAACATTTTTAGCATTTGAGCTTGTGTAGACCTCGTGAACTAAGTTCCTCTTTGTGTAGACCTCATGAGTATCAATGTGGTGATGAAGTTGACTCTCTTGGACATCACGGCTTGCGCTGCATCAAAAATTCTTGCAGTTATTCTCACCACGCGGAGCTAAACCAACTCCTTATAAGAGCTCTGCAATCCATAAATATCAGCTCTCAACTGGAACCCACTGGTCTAGCTAGAAAGGACGGTAAACAACCTGATGGGATGCAACCTGCTCAGAATCGCTGGCGAGGACTTACAGAAACGATGCTGGAGGTCCCAGATTTTCTTCCAAGAATCCTGCGCGAAAGAACACCTAAAATACAGGCGAATGAAAGAAAACCACACCTTTCTGGCTTTTTCGGTGAAAACTCTGATGGGATCTTGGGCGGTAGAATCAATTTTTTTCTTGATAAGAATTGGTTCAGTTCTCCACCTAATTTCTGATAATGCTCGCTGTCAACAATTTCTCGTACAAAGAATGTCACAGACAATACAGTGTTAGATACCGACAAAGAGTTGGATGAGGTCTTTTACAACGCTTAGATAATAATCGAAAGTATTGTGGCGCATCCACTCTACACATAAGATTGACTTTCCGATTGTCACAGACATACAAACACACGAGCCAATGGCTGAAATACGAAATGAATAGGATAAAATTAATGAATCAATCAGAATTCTGATCAACTCGTCACTCACATCAGTCAGTTATAAGACTGATCTGTGATCTGGTTGTAAAGCTACTACAACATTTCTATCACTTTTATTTTTGTTCGTCATTGATTTATAGCTCTTACCATTTATATAAACCGGTTTTTACAGTATATATATGTCCTAAAAGTCCTTGACAATTTCTCATAATTTTTGAACGATTGCGAATATTTTAGTTCTGTTTGTCACTAAGAATAGAAAAAGGTCTATGGTCAATACACTTGTGATGTCAGGATCATGTTCGACTCTTGGAATTAGCTCTTTGAGTTGAAATAGTTGTGACTTCTTATTATTATTATATAGGTCAAAAATATTACTTTTCCATCTGGTTTTAGAAAATGGAATTAAAAAAAAAAAAATCCGTTTCTTCGTCGCACGTCGTAATCGGCACGTTTGCAACTTAGGGTTGACCGAATTTGATTAAATATTTTCTGTAGGTGCCATTTGGGGTCTGAAGTGTCTAAGGGCCAATTCGTCTATCATACCGAACATATTATTTTTAATTCGATTTTTGGATTCTACGTAAGTACGTACTTTGAAACGTAAAACATCAAATAAAGACTGGGTGAGTGATTTCAGTCAATGTAGCCAAAGGGGAGCAAGCTATCTTCATTGAGTGACGGCCCTAAGCCCTTATAAATACAGGATGTTTGGTTTAGGAAGCGCATTTGGCAGTTAAAAAACTCTGGCTCAAAGCAATGATGAGAGGTCATCAGTATCAAAAAACGAGTTTCTAGAGTGAAGCCAGGTTTCTTATTGATAGGTTAATTAGGGAATAAATTTCCCTAATTTAATACAAGTATAGGTACCAAGGCCGGCTGTACCATATAGGCGAACTAGGCAAACGCATAGGGCGGCAAAATCAAAATGGAATTCTATTTTCAGCGGGATATGAAAAAAAATGTATACATATAAAGACGTGCATTTTTGTGTATATGATTGATAATTCATAACAAGAATTATCAATCATAAAACCCAATAGTAAAACCAGGATTTAACAAAAAGTTTAGTGTCCATTATTTCTGTTGTGAATATATATGACTCTGAATTGTTCAATATTAACCAGGGGAAATTCATGGCCAGATTTTGATTGAAATTTGTGCAAAAATCATGAATTTCACTACTAGGAGGGATAACTATTCAGTATTATCATTAAAAATATGAATAGGGTACTTTTACTATTTATATTAATTAACGAAAAAATTAAATATTATATTCAGGGGGCGGCAAAAATCATTTTGCTAAGGGCGGCAAATTCTCTTGAGCCGGCCCTGATAGGTACCATAGTTTGGTACCTATATTTAAATGTATTCCCTAATTGACCTACCAATAAGAAACCTTCTGTTATTCAAATAATAAAGAAGTACGTGAAGTCTGTTATCGTGATGTTCTGGCAATTGTATGCAAATTTCAAAGTTACATTGAAGAACTCCAAATTTATGAAAAAGATCTTCAATGACAGTTTGTGATATTGCGTAATTTGTCTGTCTTCTATTAGTGTCTTAACTTCTGTGATTTGGCCCCCCTCCAAAGTTTAAACTGGTTGATGGTGTAGCGTTGGTCAGAGCGACTGACTAGTGAACAATAGGGTGTGGATTCAAAGCCAGCCAACCCATGGAAATTTATCCTCTGAGACATTTGTCAGCGGCCGGGATTTGTGCAAACCCAACATAATCTGAACCAAGATGAATCACTCATAAAGAAAACAAACCAATTAAGCATAGCAGACAATTGCCATCCGGTGGAATTGTTGATTGGTTTACTTGATCTGTTCTGAAACAACTAGTTGATGGTGTAGCGTTAGTCAGAGCGTCTGACTAGTGAACAATAGGGTGTGGATTCAAAGCCAGCCAACCCATGGAAATTCATCCTCTTAGACATTTGCCAGTATTGGAGATATGGAAGCGGCCGGGATTTGTGCAAAACTAACATAATCAGAACCAAGATGAATCACTCATAAAGAAAACAAACCAATTAAGCATAGCAGACAACAATTGCCATCCGGTGGAATTGTTGATTGGTTTACTTGATCTGTTCTGAAACAATCTGGTTTCTTCTGTTTATTGTCAATAAAGCATCGCCTCTTGATCTCATATTAATATATTTTTCAGTAATTATTATTTTTTACTCTCTTCTTTAACTTCACCATTTCCCACTTTTATTTGGGGTTGTTGTTACCTTCCTTACTTTTACCATGTCACAACTTTCTTTTCAGTGACATATTGTCTTTAGCTGTATTCTTTCCTGGCACGGTAATATTCGCTTTCGTCTCATAGTATACGCATACCCATACCTGCAATTTACTGATGACTTTCCATGTTTTTTTTTTTTTTTTAATTGATCAATAACCTTCCTAACACCAAACCTTCTGTATTTATACGGGCGTAGGACCCTCACATAATGAAGCTGGTGGTTTGCTTCCCTCGGAGGCTTTTTGTTTACTCTCTTTGATGGATAAAAAAAGCCATAAATAAAATGATACTGTGAGAAGCAAGCTATAGGTTTACCGTGCCAGTAAAGGTTTACAGCCAAAGAGAGTGTGGGCAACGAACAAAAGTTTTTGGCATGGTAGAATTAATTAAAGCAACGCAATCCTCAAATAGAATTGGCAAAGGGGAAGTTAAAGAAGAATATAATAATAATAGTCCTTATTTATACTGCCCGAATAGGACTGAAGAGTCCCTTTACACCGGCAGTTTTTGGGTTTTGGGTGCTATGTAATAAGAATATCTCAAATTCATGAGGATAAAATTCCATGGGTTGACTGGGTTTCAACCCACACTCTACTGATTACCAGTCGGAACGTCTTACCACTACGCCACCAACCCAATATATGCGAAGATATGTGCTAAGCAATAAGATCAGTAAGTATAAAGAAGAAAAATTAAGTACACATATTTATGTATAGGTATAAAATTAAATAATTTTAACCTTTTGGAAAAACAAGGAAATGGGCGTCAAAATAAAATGTCAAAATGCGTTGGTAGGTGTCATGTCTGATTCACTCATAACGCGTTTAGAGCATCGTGACTCGGGCGAGATGTGCGAGGTGGAAGCCAAATTTTTGTTATTGTTTAATTAGTTGGACGTGGGAAGAGAGGTTTAGCTTAATTGCTCAGATTAGATATGTTGTTTTTCTTTTTCAAATAGTTTGGAACTTTAATTAGTAAATTATTGGAATGTTGATTTGATTTATTAAATATGGAGACTCCTCCTGTTGGAGACTTTCGATAACTTAGAGGAATTCATGGCCATCTCTTAATTGGTTACATGTGGCATTTATTTGGTCTTAGCTCAACAATTTTGGTTGTTGGTGATGCCTTTGGTATTATTGTTTATGTTCTGTTGTTGTCGCTTATGATGAAGTTGTTGATTTTCTAGTTTATCAGTATTGTGGATCAGTTGAACGTTGTAGATTTTTTATCTTTAAGATCTATTGGTCATTCGAGACGGAGCTTTTACCCTCGATTCGATGAAAAATTACAAACCAGCTACATTGATCTCATACAGCCTGGGTTGGGCCGGCTAAATAAGCAGCATCAAGAGGCGTAAACCTGCGTGGTTAACCACCAAGTAAAACCTCGTTGGACGTTGCTTAACTTTTGTGATATAACGGGAACTGATGTATTAAACGTGTCATAGACGCTGGCTAGAAATGTTGTATTAAGGGCTTCACTATTTTAGTTAATTTAAATAAACAAAAAAAGAGGGGACATTTTTTACCTCTTTGAACTTTTGTAATCGTCACAAAAAAAAATATCCCCTCAAATACCCCCTCGTGATTCTCTTGTTTGTCTTTTTGTCTCTCGAACGTCTTGTACGATTTAAACGAAATTGGGCCACCTGAGGCCAAATGGTAGGTATTTGAAGTAAGTGAAATCTACAGCTCCCAGAATTAGTAAGGAGGACTTGTTTAAATAAGGAACGTACCCTTTTCTGCCACACCCTGTTCATTGTTGATCTATCCCCAATCCCCCAGAGAAATGCATTTGTACACATATTGTATGCACGTACCTATTTCTGCTACATCCTGTACAATGTTGATCTATCCCCAATCCCCCAGAGAGATGCATTTGAACACATATTGTATGCACATACCCTTTTCTGTTACATCCTGTACAATGTTGATCTATCCCCAATCCCCCAGAGAGATGCATTTGAACACATATTGTATGAACGTACCCTTTTCTGTTACATCCTGTACAATGTTGATCTATTCCCAATCCCCAGAGATATGCATTTGAACACTTATTGTATGAACGTACCCATTTCTGCTACACCCTGTACAATGTTGATCTATCCCCAATCCCCCAGAGATTTGCATTTGAACACTTATTGTATCAACGTACCCATTTCTGCTACAACCTGTACAATGTTGATCTATCCCCAATCCCCCAGAGATTTTCATTTGAACACTTATTGTATGAACGTACCCATTTCTGCTACACCCCGTACAATTTTGATCTATCCCCAATCCCCCAGAGAGATGCATTTGAACACATATTGTATGAACGTATCCCTTTCTGTTACATCCTGTACAATGTTGATCTATCCCCAATCCCCCAGAGAGATGCATTTGAACACATATTGTATGCAGGCAGCAGACCCAGCATTGAGCAATCTAATTTTATTAGAAATTTTGAAAATTCTCTTCTCAATATGGTGCATATTATGGGAGACCCCCCTACACCAAGCAGCCTATTGCTTACACTCGTCCATTCATAGCCAAATTTTGCTGTCATATTTGATTTTGCGAAGAAAAAAAATTTGGTGTGAACATCACACGACTTTCCTTATCTATAAAAAAAAGAAGAAAGTATTGTAATGGACTGAAATTTTTGATGTCGATTTTCAATGCCAAAACACGTTTTGAAGTCCCCCAGGAAATACAAAATAGGGAACCGCCAAAAAGCGGCCAACAATATATTAAACTTCAATTTAAGTTGCATTTTTCAATTTCTTGAATGAAATTAATATGAATAGGCTCTTTCCATTCTGGTATTAGGCCGAACGGCCAAAAAACGGTCTTCAACAGCTAATTAGCGGCCAAAAATATATTACACTTCAACCTAAGTTGCATTTTTCAATTTCTTGTATGAAATTGATATGAATAAGCTTCAAAATTCAAGTTCTAGCTCTTTCCATTCTGTTATTAGGCCGAACGGCCAAAAAGCGGCCTTCAACAGCTAATTAGCGGCCAAAAATATATTACACTTCAACCTAAGTTGCATTTTTCAATTTCTTGTATGAAATTGATATGAATAGGCACCAAGTTTAAAGTTGTAGCTATTACCGTTCTCATTTTAAGCAGGATATGCAAAAACCGGCAAAAAGCGGCATAAAACAGCCTATGGTATATGGTATATATAAAAAAAACAAAAAAAAAACAAGAAGACGATCCCAGGCACCCATTGTTCAACCATCAACATCCATCTGCCCGACTAAAATCAAGGAAAAGCTTCCTGAAAACATCGCGGAGGCTATCCACAACACCTGAGGAACAGAGGCTAAAACTGTGGAATGAAAGAGTCAACCAACCAATCATAGACCTAAAAGAGGAGATTTCCGCGGGTTTCGACCTGCCTTTCAATATTTGGAAACCCCTTAACAGACTGCGAGTCGGAGTGGGACGATGTAAATCCAACCTCAAAAAATGGAGCATTTCGGATGACGAAACATGTTCTTGTGGCGCCAAGCAGGACATGCCACACCTACTGATCTGTCCCGATCTTGAGGAACCCTGCAACCATCAAGACCTCATCGCTGCCAACGACATAGCTGTTAAGACAGCAATACATTGGCAAAATATTTGATATTTGGATTCACCGGACACGGAAAGTAAAGTAAGTAAGTATATTCGATTTCCACCAAAAGAATTTAATTCAATATAAGAAAAATTTAGCACAGTTTATAGATTAATATTTGAGGCCGCAAAATCCTTCGCAGCGTGCCCTTTCATAGTCAGCAGAAAAGTTAGGAGGGTAGGAAAAACAAGAAAGAAGCTCTTCGTGTAAAATACACACTAAGTGCGTCAGGCCGGAACTTGGCCAATGAAAATAAACAAAACAAAGAGGGGGACCAAAAAACACCTGGATCAGACAGCAAGAAAAGAGACTCCAAAATAACAACAAACTCTGATCTGATCTACAAAAGAGAAGAGTTATAATTTGCGTTTGAGGAGAGTAGACTCCAACAATAATAGCTGAAATGGGACAAATGCGGGAGAGATATTGTATATATAATTCAAAGTGATGCAATTTTGTACATTTCTATAAATGATGGAATGAATGCATTTCAAATGTGCTACAGACGAATGTTAAAAATAAGATGGATTGATAAAGTCACAAACACGGAGATCCCGAGAAGAATTGATGAAAAGAAACAAAACCGAATCTGCGAGTCAATAAAAGGGGAAGAGACACATTTTGAGACATGACGGTCTGTTAAAAATATTGATGGAGTCAGGAGTAGAAAAAAGACAGTTAGAGGAAGACCACCCTTGCACTTTTTGCTCCCAGAACTTAAAAATGTGTGGTTGTGAAAATTATAGGGAGATGAAGAGATTGGCAATGGACAAGGAAAGATTTAGAACCAGTACCCGTAGAGGCACTGTATACAAATGATGATGAAAAATGATTCAAAATGGGGGTATCCATTTAAGAAGACTCCCTCCCATTTCCCCTATAAATGTGGGATTATGTTTACCCCCTCAGGCAAACACAACCAAAATTGTGATTAGAATTATCTGATTTTTTTATCCCTCATGGCTACTTACCTTAATCTTCAAATTCTTCATACTAGTTGCAGCAAGAAACTATTCTCCGTGTATAGGTTTCTTTTTAATTTACATACGTTTTTACGTTAATTGTTTGTAAATAAAGTATTTTATTGAATTTTTTTTTACTGATTATTTTGTATTTTTGGCTGATCGCCATTATTTTGAGATTTTTTTTCTCTCTCCAACTTAATAATGTTGCATTCTCAGACTTTGGAAAAAAGCGACAATTTTGTTTAGATTTTTTTTT
The DNA here is from genome assembly GCA_012654025.1 of Pachypsylla venusta. Taxonomy (NCBI): domain Eukaryota; kingdom Metazoa; phylum Arthropoda; class Insecta; order Hemiptera; family Aphalaridae; genus Pachypsylla; species Pachypsylla venusta. The sequence goes on along the minus strand of CM022882.1, from coordinate 11,024,803 downwards.
TTTTTTTTTTTTTTTTTTTTTTTTTTNTTTTTTTTTTTTTTTTTTTTTTTTTTTTTTTTTTTTTTTTGAAGACACCTTTAACCTTTTGTTTCCTTATTGGGCCAAAATTTGATTTCATTCAAGGATATGTGCTGCCTGACGGACGAAAAAAAAAAATTGAACTTAAATTCCGGACATTTTCATGACTTTTTGGTTGTTTTAATCTAAAACCACAGGCACTAGTAGTTTTGTGAACTTCACTTAGTTAAAATGGCCGTAATGAGGCTCCAGCTTGGCCAATATGGTCAAAAACTAATCAGCAAATTCTACGAAAATATTAAATGTTTATACCATGTTTTATCCAAATCAATGGTTTCCACATTTGCCGAGGAATGGCTGGACAGAAAGACTTTCAAACAAAAATCGTGGGGTGCAAACATATCGAACAAGCCATCCGACGCGGCGGCTCCAGAGTATCACCATGCGAAAAATCTTGTCTTCAGTTTAATACTTTTATAACAAAAATGTTAATATACAAGAATATACTTAGAATCTATATAATGTTAATATACTTAGAATCTTTGTGGAATTGTATTTTATAAAATAAAAATGTTAATATACAAGTTTTATTTAGAATCTTTGTGGAATTTTATTTTATAAAATAAAAATGTTAATATACATATACAAGTATTTTTTAGAATCTTTTTAGTATTTTATAAAATTAAAATGTTAATATACAAGTATTATTTAGATTTTTTGTAGACTTGTATTTTATAAAATAAAAATCTCTTTCTGTTTTGATGTTGACCTCGTCAATAATAAACAATTCAACAATACTTTTTATTTAAAATATGTATTGAATTATAAATTTCAGAATTTCACGTTTTTCAGTCTGTCCCCGATTTTGTAAAAATTATAAAAAAACCTCACTTGACGAAAAATTAAATAGATGGTAATTAGAGCTTACTAGTTTTTTTGTTACTTGTTGGAGAGAATGACACTTCTTATCTCTGATTAACATCTATTTAATTTTCAGTCAAGTGAAGATATAGTATTTTGTCAAGCGTTATTATATGGTTTTACTTGACATAGTATCCCAATTTAACTGAACTGTAGACTACTTTCAAATATTTTCTTACCATTTGGCCCCGGTGGATGAATGTGGGGTCCAAAAACCAATAGGATAATTTCATGAATATAATAAATGGGCATACCACGTTTATTCATCATAATCAAAGAAAAACTTCGAGTATTCGATTAAAGTGAAATGTGACGCAGTTCCTTCGCCCCCCGCCCCTGTGGTGTCAGTTTCCGTTTAGTAGCCCGTGTTACTGGCTATTCCTTGCTAACCAAGTCTGGGTATCAAGGTCAATGTAGGTAACTGGTTTGTAAGTCCCGGCGAATGAAAGTTAAAACCCCCGTCTCAAATGACATTAGATATTAAAGAGACGTTGAAATAAATTTTGGTGATAAAAATAGATCTTACTTATTCGTTCAATGAATTACATTTTTAGCTGACTACCTGACAATGCTATAAGCGTTTGTTATTTTTAAAAGAGGAATTTATAATTTTCCCACGCAAATCACATACTTTAAATTATTAGGAAAAAACTGCAATTTTGTTTATCTCGGAGTATGTAATAACGGGTCAAACATATTGTTTTTTTTTTTTTTTTTTTGTAAATAAAATCTATTTACTGTGATATATGGATGTTAATCTAGATTGTTGATACATATTATGAACATCCTCATACAGTATGGCCCAGAATGACCCCCCCTCCCCCCTTTAACTTTTGAACGGCTTGGACTTTTTGATCTCAAGGGATTAGGAAAGGTTTAGAATACAAGTTGTTTACTATGTTATTGCTTTCAAAAATTCTCCTGCTGTGAAAATAATGGGGCTTTGAAAGTAATGAGCAGGTTATTGTTTTTCTTTTTTGGGTTAATGGTAACTGCTTGTTTTAAATCACCGCCTTACTTCTACCCGAAAATGGCTGTTTTTCCAAACGGCATGTTTTTAACTTCCAGAAGAAAAATGAGATTTGACTTTGTCAGAACCTGGATCTCACCATAATCATTCGAATGGCCATGACCCAATTCCTATCCCTAGAGCTTTTGAAAATTAAAAAATTCCGAGTTGTTCAAAAGTTAAGGGGGGGAGGGTGACCGGTCATTCTGGGACATACTTAATTTTTGGGAGACTTATTGTTCACACACTCATGGTCTAATGGCCACGGTCACAAACACACTCACGGTCCAATGGCTGAATCTTAAGATTTGGGCTCTGGAGACCTGAAAACGTGTTTTGCAATGAAAACTCGAAAACTCGGCATCAAAAAATTCAGCGCATTAAAATTCTTACAAAAAATCAGTCTTTTTATAGGGCTGGGAAACAAAAAACCTCTCATGTCTCTCCAAAGGCTGCTCTTGAGCGAAAAGATTGTTAAATTTTTTGTGAACGTTAGTGAACTCCACTTTTGACCCCGGTATACATCCGGAAATGCACTTCTATGTGTGTATATGTGTATGCATACGCGATACAAGCCACAATTTTCATCCGATTTTGATGAAATTGGGTATTCAATTTTAGGACATGAAAGGAATCTTAATCAAAATTTAAAAAAAAATTTAGGGGGCGCTGGCCCCCCCGAGGGGCCCCGGGAAGCCTAATATTGCGTTTTTGAAAATAATTTTTATCTTTATAGCGGTTTAAGACATGAAGAAAATTTGCTGTATAGTTTTTGGGGTCTCTAACCCCGGGGGGCCCAATATTTTTTTTAAAGAATGACTTTTAATCTTTTTAGTGGTTTGTTTTAGAAGCGGTTGGTCTGTTTTCGACATACAGGTACTGAAATAAACAGTTTTCTTTCCTAAATGGCTTTTCGATTTTGAAAAATTTGGGGTCCCAATATTTTTTTTAATTTTTTTTTTTTAAATTTGATTAAGATATTTTTTTCTATAAATGACTAAAACACTAACGTGAACACCTGATCATCTTGATCCGCTAGTACTTTACCATACTAGAGTGTGGAGACCAAATTTTACAATTAGAGAACTAACAATTTTTTTTTTCCCCCCTGCATGTTTAAGAGCATAACAATATCATCAACAACAACAATACATATGAAATCATCTGCATACGTATTAACACAAAGTATACTAAACTGTTATGTTTTATGTGACAAATTATATGAGAAGACAAAAGTGCTATTTGAAATTAGCAATTTTTTTTTTAAAAAAAAAACATTTTTTTTTAAAAAAAATTGACCTTTGGAGAACACAAATGAGAATTGCAAAATAATTATTGAGGAGCACGGCAGCACTCCGCTCGCCAAGTAAATCAATGGCTGATATATCGCACACTATTATTATTATTATTATTTTGTTCAAATTCAAAATCATCAAATTCAACACTTCAAATTCAAAATCCACTGTGCCTTTATTTAGGAAAGAAAACTGTTTATTTCAGTCCCTGTATGTCGAAAACAGACCAAAATGATAGTGATACATATAACATACATACATAAAAGTGCATGTGCTTGAGACCATAGACAGATCGAAATGCTCTTTTTCGGAGAATAAATATTTCCGGAAAATCCTGAAATTGATGATGAGCAGGTCCCCAAAGCTATACTATAGTCATATGGTGGATCAAGATAATCATCAGGTGTTCACGTTAATGTTGTAGTCATTTATAGAAAAAAATCTCTTAATCAAATTTTAAAAAATCATTTTCAAAAACAAAATATTGTGTCCACTGTCCCCTCGGGGGGGGGCCTTTAAATTTTTCATAAATCGAAAAGCCCAACATCAGCCATAACATATCAAAATTTTACGTTTACACAACCGCTAAAAAGATAAAAATCATTTTCAAAAAACACAATATTGGGCCTCCTGGGGTCCCAGAGCCCCCAAAATCTATGCAGCAAACTTCCTTCTTGTCCTAAATATGTATACCAAATTTCGTCAAAATCGGATGAAACTTGTGGCTTGCATCGCGTGACAATCAAAAATACACATATACAAGTTCATTTCAGGATGTATGAGGTAGTGGAGTCAAAAGAGGAGTTCATTAACTTTCACAACTACACCGGCACGTGACAGTGCATCACCGAGAGCTCACGATCAGCGAAAATCACTTTCCTTCACTTAGTTTGAATGCTCTCTAACTTGGCGGAACACTTTTTTTTTACTGGAAATGTTTTTTTTTGAGAGGATTACACCATTTGAAATTTTGAATGAGCATAATTATTAATTCGTATGTTCATATTTTTACTTTTGTTTACATATTTATTGTTTACTTTCATCGCCCAATATCATAAATTAGAATCTAAAAAGAGACATGTTTAAGATTATTATTCTGTTTGACATTTGTTTCAATGGTGAAGCTTAAGATGCAGTTCATATTATGGCAGATGGCACGTTAGTCAAAACAGAGAAAGATATAGTAAAATCTATTGTCGTAATGTTGAAGGTGGCTCCAACAGAGCCATGAGTTCAAACAAGCAGAACAAGTCGATTTGGAAAATCCAAAATTTTATGGGGCTCAGGGGCGGAGGCAGGGGGTGAAGGGGTAATCGCCCCCCCCCCAGAGGGTAAATTTTTTTTTTATTATTGTAACAAAAAATCATTTTCCTAATAATTTGAGTATAAAATTATACGAAAAAATATATCGTCTATACCACATATAAAAACTATTAGCTGAATTGTGGCCGACCGTAATCGCCTTCCCCCCCCCCGATCGCTCCGTATCCGCTCCTGGGCATTTCATAGAGTACAGTGACCAGTCTCATTCGTTTCGAATATCAGCGAAAGAGCTTTTGACGGTTCATCCATCATTTGTTTGTTGTGTTGTCCTGAAGTTTTAGTCCAATGAGACGCATGGGTCTCCTTCATCCATTGTCTCACAATGCGCGGATGTAGCCCTCTTGTTGGGGGGGGCACACTCGCACTATATACCTAATAGAAAATTTGGAGGGGGGAGAGACTCGTAACCTAGAAGCCGGGGTTCGAGTCCTGGGCAGTACTTTTTATTGCAATGTTTATCGAGGTATACGATACCTAATTTGTTAAAAGCTGTAGAGTTTACCACAAATAACTTTCATAAGGGTGATAAGCGATTTTATAAGGGTGATGACGAAAAAAAGTGCCATGACGGATGATAGTGCCATGACGGACGATTTTTTATTTACGTATTTTTATTTAGTCTCAGGATAGGGAATTATGTAGGGGCACGTGCCCTCCCCCTCAATATGATAAAAGACACAGCAGGATCACCATTCATTTGATTCTTTTTTTTATTTTTTAGGTGATTAAGTTTAATGAAATTTGAGAAATACCGCCCGCTTAAAAAAACTGGGGGGAGGCATGTGCCCCTGTGCCCTCCCCTATATCCGCGCATGGTTCGTCACCGAACCCCGCGCTTCAGTTTTGCTGATTCTAATAGCCGGTTCAGCACCAATGGATGGAGTTTCTGACCCCCTCCTTGCCATACGGCCAGCGTGGTCATTTTCTGCAATCCCCTTATATCTCGGTACTTACAGATATACCTCGTTGTTGCCCAGTACCGTTAAGAGTAGCAGGAACTCCCAAGTTAGATTTGATCTAGTCTGGAAGGCACCAATAGCTTTTATAGCTGCTTGGCTATCAGAAAAGGGGATTTTAAGAGATATTTCTATATAACATTATTATTTATACAAAGTGAGACAAAAGACTCGGTCCCTTAGTATCCCGAGAATCTCTCAAAATAGCGACAAGCGGTAAAATACGGGCCGCGGCCAAACTGGTGCAGCAAGCCCAAATCTAACATGATCAGAAAAGGTTGAGTAGTCATTCGTTTGAAAAGTCTGGTTGAGTGGCTTTCATATCACATAGTTTCATCCTTCTACCAGTTACGGTTCTTGAGATACAGGGTGGAACACATGAACATTTTTTATAACGGCCGGCCCCATATCTCGAGAACGGTAAGTCGTAGAGGAACTTTGTTTTAATAAACTTCCTTTTTATTACCTTTAAAATGAATCATCGCTTGATAGGTCATCCCCATATCTCGAGAACGGCAAGTCGTAGATTGGTGAACTTTGTTTCAATAAACTTCTTTTATTATTACCATGGAAATAAATCATCGCTTGATAGGTCATCCCCATATCTTGAGAACGGCAAGTCGTAGAGTGGTGAACTTTGTTTTAATAAACTTCTCTTTTTATTACCTTTAAAATGAATCATCGCTTGATAGGTCATCCCCATATCTCGAGAACGGCAAGTCGTAGAGTGGTGAACTTTGTTTCAATAAACTTCTTTTATTATTACCATGGAAATGAATCATCGCTTGATAGGTCATCCCCATATCTCGTTCAGCCCCATATCTCGAGAACGGCAAGTCGTAGAGTGGTAATCATTCTTTCAATAAACTTCTTTTATTATTACCATGGAAATGAATCATCGCTTGATAGGTCATCCCCATATCTCGAGAACGATAAGTCGTAGAGTGGTGAACTTTGTTTCAATAAACTTCTTTTATTATTACCATGGAAATTAATCATCGCTTGATAGGTCATCCCCATATGTCGTTCAGCCCCATATCTCGAGAACGGTAGGTCGTAGAGTGGTGAACTTTGTTTTAATAAACTTCTTTTATTATTACCATTGAAATGAATCATCGCTTGATAGGTCATCCCCATATCGTTCAGCCCCATATCTCGAGAACGGTAAGTCGTAGGTAGAGTGGTGAACTTTGTTTTAATATACTTCTCTTTACCTTTAAAATGAATCATCACTTGATAGGTCATTCCCATATCTCGAGAACGGTAAGTCGTAGAGTGGTGAACTTTGTTTTAATAAAGGCGTTCTCATTTTTGAGCTGGCCGCCGCCGATATTTTTTGGGGCCAAAATAAAAATGAGGCGACCCGTATTTTACCGCTTGTCAATATCTTAAATGGTCCTTCAAGATACGGGGGGTAGTTTGAGACTTTCGGCTGACTCTGTATAAAAATGAAACACATATATTTTTGGCATTATTTTTTGTTTGTTTCCATATTTAATTAGTTATCACATATTAATACATTATAGTATTATAATATAATTTTATTTAAACAAAAAAATAAAAAATGTACAATTAATAAGAGAATCTCGTGGGACGTATTTTATGTGCATTTGAAAGAGTACTTGCACAATTTTTTTGGAAAGAAATCCTCATTCCTTTTTTTAATAAGTTACATTTTGCAGTTAGTATGAATTATGTATGATTTGGCAGTTAGTATGAATTTTGTATGATTTTGCAGTTAGTATGAATTATATATAATTTTGCAGTTAGTATGAATTTTGTATGATTTTGCAGTTAGTATGAATTATGTATAATTTTGCAGTTAGTATGAATTATGTATGATTTTGCAGTTAGTATGAATTTTGTATGATTTGGCAGTTAGTATGAATTTTGTATGATTTTGCAGTTAGTATGAATTATATATAATTTTGCAGTTAGTATGAATTTTGTATGATTTTGCAGTTAGTATGAATTATGTATAATTTTGCAGTTAGTATGAATTATGTATAATTTTGCAGTTAGTATGAATTTTGTATGATTTTGCAGTTAGTATGAATTATGTATAATTTTGCAGTTAGTATGAATTATGTATAATTTTGCAGTTAGTATGAATTTTGTATGATTTTGCAGTTAGTATGAATTATGTATAATTTTGCAGTTAGTATGAATTATGTATGATTTTGCAGTTAGTATGAATTTTGTATGATTTTGCAGTTAGTATGAATTATATATAATTTTGCAGTTAGTATGAATTTTGCATGATTTTGCAGTTAGTATGAATTATGTATAATTTTGCAGTTAGTATGAATTATGTATGATTTTGCAGTTAGTATGAATTTTGTATGATTTTGCAGTTTGTATGAATTATGTATGATTATGATTTTGCAGTTAGTGTGCATTATGTATGATTTTGCAGTTTGTATGAATTATGTATGATTTTGCAGTTAGTTTGAATTATGTATGATTTTGCAGTTAATATGAATTATTTATGATTTTGCAGTTAGTTTGAATTATTTATGATTTAGCAGTTAGTGTGCATTATGTATGATTTTGCAGTTTGTATGAATTATGTATGATTTTGCAGTTAGTTTGAATTATGTATGATTTTGCAGTTAATATGAATTATTTATGATTTTGCAGTTAGTATGAATTATGTATGATTTTGCAGTTAGTATGAATTATGTATGATTTTAGTATGAATTATGTATGATTTTAGTATGAATTATGTATGATTTTGCAGTATTCAATTATCTTTCCCTTGTGGAAAGCTTTTTGTTCAACAAAACTAATCAAGGAAACTGCTACTTTTGCAACACAAAGAAAAACAAACCGTCCGTGCTATTGTGTCCTACTTTTTTCCAGACATCGGAGAACATCATCTGGACGGGTAAGCAGATTTTTGTAATGTTTAATTAAAGATGGTCCCACAAATATGGATTTATATCTTAACAGACGATCTGCTAATTCATGAGCCGTTAGTCTAAAATGTGAGGCGACGTTGATGAACACTCTTGGAAGGGCTGGTCTCTGAAATAAGATGAAAAGAATAAGGCAGATAAAATACAGGGTCATTCAACTGACTAGTATGTTTTTGAAATTGAAGTACTTTGCGACAGGACCTCCTAGACGGGAGGGGATAGAAACATTGTGTACTTATACAGGGTCATTCAACTGACTAGTATGTTTTTGAAATTGAAGTACTTTGCGACAGGACCTCCTAGACGGGAGGGGATAGAAACATTGTGTACTTATACAGGGTCATTCAACTGACTAGTATGTTTTTGAAATTGAAGTACTTTGCGACAGGACCTCCTAGACGGGAGGGGATAGAAACATTGTGTACTTATACAGGGTCATTCAACTGACTAGTATGTTTTTGAAATAGGTCATTCAACTGACTAATATGTTTTTGAAATGGGTCATTCAACTGACTAGTATATTTTTAGAATGGGTCATTCAACTGACTAATATGTTTTTGAAATGGGTCATTGAACTGACTAGTACATTTTTGGAATAGGTCATTCAACTGACTAGTATGTTTTTGAAATGGGTCATTCAACTGACTAGTATGTTTTTGAAAGGGTCATTCAACTGACCAGTATGTTTTTGAAATTTGTCATTCAACTGACTAGTATGTTTTCGAAATGGGTCATTAAACTGACTAGTATGTTTTTGAAATGGGAGTACTTTGTGACAGGACTTCCTATTCCTATAGACAGTTGGGGATAAAAATATAGTGTACAAAGGGAAGGTTTGTTTTAGTTCTGTGCTTAAGATGATTTGGACAATTCAATTGATTTCATCCGAGAATTTGCGCGCCGCCTAATTTCCTGGCCTGGCCAGGGGACGTTACCTTCCCTGGCCAACCCCGGTTTCCTGACCCTGTGACTTCTGTGGGGAACCTCAAAGGGAAAATTCTAGAAAGAAAAAAACCCTGGATAATTTGAAGAAGCCATAACTGAAGATCTTATCAATCGCATTCCTATTGGAGAATGCGATGAAATCCTTCCACGAAAAACTGATTAATAATTGCATTTCAGCAGATGGTCGCCACTCATCGTCAATATCGTCAAAACATGTAATCGTCAAAAATTGAGCATAAATTGAAAATCCTCATTCTTGTGAATAATTTGAGACAATTATAAAATCTGTATCTTGTAAAATAATCGATATATGATTTTTTTGAAATTTTGTAAAATAATCAATCAATGAATTTTTGAAATGTTTCCAATTCTTTTGAGATCCTGTACTATATGTATCTTTTTTTTTTTTTTTTTTTTTTTTTTTTTTTTTTTTTTTTTTTTTGCTTAACGTATCTTTAACATTTAATGGTCTTTCGAGATGGGGTTTTTACCCTCCATTTGCTGGAAACTTATAGCATCACGAGGGCGCGACACCCACATGAAACAACTTCTCTGGACGTTGCTTAACTTCAGAGATCGAACGGGAACTGTTGTATTCAAATGTCCACCGACATTGTCAATATGCCTCCAAAGGTGATTTCTGTTCGCTCCAAGATTTCTATTGGCATACGGTCATTACGGTCTTGAACCTAGGAAGATCACCTCTTAAACAAAATTATGAATATGCAGGACGTTTCTTTTCAACTAGGCTTACTAGATGAACATTTTTCAAAGGCAGGACAAGTCTATTTTTTTAAAAAATGTAGTTATTCAGGAATTTGACATACTTGCAATACAGTGCAATACTTTGTAACTTATTGTAGTCATAATTTTACCACTACTGGACAATCTGGACATATCCAGACTTTTCAAAGCTTTGGACTTTTGATTTTATTAAGTATATACACAATCTATAATCTATTGAATTGACGTTATACTTCAAAGAGATAGATGTGTAATACTGTATTTTTGAATACAGATGATTTGACACTTCAAAAGTGCTTTTAAGTGAATTTTTTAAAAAACAGGACGTTTTTCATTATTTTCAAAAGCAGACGGGACGCGGGACATCTCACACATTGGGAAATTTTATGACTTCATTGCACAAAATGTTTCCCTGGCGTTAAGTTTGTGTAAGAGTGGGTGAGTGCCCTTTGATTATTTCTTTTGGGGTTACCTAAAAACTAAAGTCAATAAAAACTAACTTCCGAAGACACTTGAAGCGCAATATTCGCCATCTTATAGTTATAGACAGTTTACCAATAGAAGTTTCGCACTACTCTGCCCAACAATTGGGCAGAGTAGTGCGAAACTTCAGGAATCATCTCCGGCAGCGAAGTTGCGATGGCCATTTGAATCATCGCGTCTTATCCTGTACTCTACTTACCTCAATATTTATGTTTTTTATCAAATCAAAGGTAACTGAAAGTTCCCCAGCCACTGATTGATTCAGATTATAATGGGTCAGTGTTATCAGAGGAGATTCTCCTTGTTCAATATTAACTCTCATACTAACTTGGGCTTTGAGTAACCCATTCGAAAAAGCAATAGACATTAGTCTCACAGGCATCAATAATCTATGTTTGGTTGTGATATGTACAAATGAACAGTAAGACTGTTGTGTATAATACAAATGTTTCTGTACTATACCCGAACTATCATCCCTAGCGATGATATAGCTCACAAGAGTGTTCCCCATCTTAGAATATAGTAATGGTGAATGTCCTGAAGGTACAACGATAACTGTGAAACAAAAATAGTATGGAAAATAGTAATAAAACAATTAAGGAGCATCCACACCACACAGTGAAAGTGTCAGTGACCGTGATCTCACAGTGATTTTAATAATACCCGTCAGTGTTTTCTCCGTGCTCACTGTGTAGTGTGAATGCTCCTTTATTCTGATCGTCCTTTGGAAGCAACTAAACGCGATTAAAAGATTCAACTGCTCAGACAGTTTGAGCGTTCCTCTTACCAGATTGTTTTGAAAGAGTTCTTCTCTCGGGTTTAGTGGGCCGAAATCGGATCTGCACTATTTCATTTCTTACATATTTTACACGTCTACATATTCTTACTTTTTTTTATCCTATTCAATGCCAAAACAAGTTTTGGGGACCCAGAACCTAAATCCTGAGTTTCAGCTTTTGGTTCGTGTGTGTGTGTGTGTGTCCGTCCATCTGTCTGTAAACAAGATATCTCAAGAGCTGTAAGTGCTGGAGACTTAAAATTTTATATCTACGTCACTTACGCTCGGAACGAATCACGAAGCTTTTGGTTGAAATGGAGCTAGAGTTTAAAATTTGGTGTCTATTTATATCAATTTCCAGCATAGAATGAAAATTACACATTTGGATGAATTTTTTTTTGTTAGGTGGTTTTTAGCCGGTTTCGACCCCTTTTATGCGGTTCTCTCCTAAAAAGAGAACGCTAAGTGCTACAGCTTAATATTTGGTACATATTTATTGAAATTTTATGCCTGGAATGCAGAATGACACTTCTGGTTGTCCGTTGTCCCCCATTTTTTTTTGCCGAATCGTGAATAAAGTTATCCACTGGAACCGCTTGGCATTACTTCAGGACAATGCTTTTTGCAGCCATGCCATTTCGGAAACGATTTTTTTTTTCGCTCCCTGCGGTATTCGACCCCACTACCTGCGGACCAAGATTGTCAATGGTCTTATCATCTCGACCATGAGATCATGCCATTCCGGAAACGAGAAAATTCAATCAGAAAATTTTCGCTCCGGGTGGGATTCGAACCCAAGAGTGTCTCGGCCACGGAGATTGGCACGGAGAAGAATGAATGATTTAAGGTGGGAAAACCGCTGTAAGTCTGTTAACTCCCAATTAAGATAAGCCAGCGTCTATGGCACGTTGAACAGTTCCCATTGTAGTTAGATAATTGTAGTCAAGCAATGTCCAGCGAGGTTGTACCATGTGGGTGATTCACGTCGGTTTGCGCCTTCGTGATGTCATGATTTTTTTCGGCCTCATGTCAGGCTGGATGAGGTCAATGTGGGTTAGCTAGTTTGCAAGTTTCCAGTGAGTGGAGAGTAAAACCCCAGTCTCGAATCATCAATAGAGCAATTGATTTTATTATCCACACTTTCATAATTATTGTGAGTTTAATTGTACTTGCAAATCCCTTAGTAATTTCCGGAAAATTGTCTTCTACCTACCTGAATGCGCAAATTCGTCCCAAATAACTATGGGACTCGTTATACCAAGTTGGGGTTCCAGAATTATAGTACCTGTCTGACCAGCCAACACAAAATTGAGAATTCCTAGGGAGAAAAGAACAAACTTGGAGGTATTGGGGTACAGATAATACAAAAGGTTTTTGAGATCAATTGTTGAAATAAAATGGCATCCCCACCCCCAAAAAAAACCTGTGGGAAAAAAAAAAAAACAAAAAAAAAACAAGAAAATATGTAATGGTTAGTAATTTTTGATGTCGCATTTTCAATGACAAAGAGGTACATGTGTATGTCTGTCTATAAGCAAGATATCTCAATGACGGTAAGTGCTAGAGATTTGGAATTTTGTACTCATAGAACACGACAAATAATACCATTCTTGAGATATTTTGTGCACAGATAGATTCACAAAGGGCCAATGTGANAATTTTTTACCCCGGGCACTTGGCGCACATTTCACCGAATATTAATTCATGATGTCTGTCTATTGTCTAATAACTATTCACTGCAAGTATAGGCCATCAATATTCAGGTAAAATGTTCAGAAATCGTATTGGTAAAATAGAAAATATCAAAATTATTTTTATTGCAGTATCTGAAAGCAAATAATTTTGATGAAAATCTCATCAAATGGTGTGATAGGGGCACAAATATATACCAAACACACAAATTTAACAAATATGGGCATAAATAAATTGTGCTAAAATTTTTAATGTATGTATATTAAGATTTATATTTTTTAATTTTTCACCTTTTTAAATATTATTGGATAAAAGACCATTATTTGAGAAGAATTAAACCACCCAAAACCATATCTACCTAAAAAAACAATAGCCATTTTTACTTTTGCCGTCGGCTATCTTGAATCCTATGCTCGTTTTTTGCAAATATCTCAAGAACAGGTAACTTAATCGAATTTTGCATAAGATCTAATGAACGACAATCGAATTTCTCACAAGTTCCATACATTTTTGTCGTATCTCTGACCGTTTTTGGGATAAAGTTTAAAAAAATAATGTGTTAAAAAGAGTTTAGTAATAAAGTTTTAAATTTTGCTGAAAATGTTAGACTAGACCTCCCTCATCAATATTATGAAAAGTCCTGAGGCCGGAGCGTTGCGAAACCATCCGCCATTTAGATATTTACTGTCGGCCATATTGAATCTCGAGAAAGGTTAATTTCATCGATTTTTTATAGAACTTAATTGAACTGCAATTACATTTCCTAATACAAGCTTATTCATTTTTGTCGTATCTCTGACTTAACTTTGAATTCAAATGGGTTTATATTTTTAAAGTTGTATGCAAATTGGTATATGCTTTCAAATTTAAGGACTATTTGTAATGAAAATAAGGTGTGTCCTTGGAGCCACCAAATATTTTCAGTGCGTAAATATAAAATACTTTTATCATTGCAACTCAAAATCCAGTATTTTTAAATGAGAATTCACACCGAGCAGTGACAGAATCTGGCTGATCGCAAGCTTAGAGTGATGTACGGTCACGTCCCGGTCTAGTATGAACATGTTCCTTCAACTGCCTAGGAGAATATATTTAATTTTGCCGGGCGGATCACTTGCCAGTCATGGCACTGTCCCTGCTCAGTGTGAAATGTGAATTTTCCTTAAGTCGCCATTTTGTTGTTAATGTAAATTCTACCTGCGACACGAATATGCATAAAACCAGGTGGAACACCTCTGAAAAATGGAATTATCTTTAAATAATCTTCACTGACATGGGGGAAAACTGTAGCAATATAGAATGATTTTGACATCTCCTTGATTGTTTCATGTTGGTGATTTAATAACAGTTTTATTGTATTAATGACTAATCCATAGGAAGACGCGTCCTCTATAAACACAGGTATATAATCAATGAATTTGCCTGTTAGGTGTTTGTATGATAAACATCTAGAAATATTGTCATTGTTGCGTGTAAATTGATTACGAAATCTGAAATATGGGTACACAAGTAAAAATTGAGTAAAGGATGCAGCCCTTTCCCAATTCTATTTGGGTCGGTCTTGCTTTCCTTAAATCTACCTTGCCACAACCTTCTGTTCTGTCACTACTCTCGTTAGCTGTAACTCCTTAACGCGGTAACCCTCGCTTCCGGAACTGCGTAGAAACTCTCCGCTGATGACCTATCATCATTGGTTTGAAGCAGAGTTTTATAAATGCGCTAACACCAAACCTTCTGGTATTTACACGGGTTTAGGACCGTGACCTAATGAAACTGGCTTGTTCCTTCGGTTTCCACATTTAAAACTGAGTTGCTATTGTGAGATTATTTTCAGATGATTTTTGTCTGCTGGATACATATATAGGAAGTTCGAACTTTTGTCTGCTGGATATATATGTAGGAAGTTTGTTGTAATAACTTCATCAGATCTTATAATTGTGCAATTCCTTTGTTCAAAACTGTTCTGAATTGTTGATCCCATTTTTAAAAATATCCCAGGACTTTATTCTGCTGTTGACCTTCATCTCCGGCAGTATGATTTCATATGTTCATGTTCCAGGCCATGGACGAGATGACGTCGTACAGTACTTCCCTATATTAGTGGGGTAGAGACTGGGTTTCTATGTTTTTCTGATACTTAGGATCAAGTTGTGCTTAGGTTTGACAGACTGAGCCAGAACTAAGCAACTAAATACCAACTTACTGTAAGAACTCTTCGAAACTGTTTTCAACGGTGGTGGCTATAGCCAACTGGAGGACATTTTGTATTAGTGGAAACACCATTTGTAGGTGCTGCAAATCATTAAACAAGTATGGATTGGGTGGTTCTGTAAATAGAGTTTCTTTCGCACTAGTGTTTAAATTGTAGTTCTCATCTACAAATGGACAATTAAATGGTGTTGGTGGTCGTTGTGATTCAGCTGTGAGAAAGAGAACAAGGCTCTTAAAATTTTCAAAATCAAAAATCCTTAACACCAGCCAACCATAACATATCAAAATTTTACGTTTCTACAACAAACCGCTAAAAAGATAAAAATCATTTTCAAAAAACACAATATTGGGCCGCAAGGGCTCCCCCCGGGGGAGGGGGGCAGTGCCCCCAAAAACTATACAGCAAATTTCCTTCATGTCCTAAATTAATGACCTTCATCTCCGGCATTATGATTTCATTTGTTCATGTTCTAGGCCATGGACGAGGTGACGTCGTACAGTACTTCCCTATATTAGTGGGGTAGAGACTGGGACGTCAAATTCGGATGAAAATTGTGGCTTGTATCGCGTAAACAAACATACATACACACATACAAGTGCATTTTGGGATGTATACTGGGGTCAAAAGTGGAGTTCACTAACGTTCACAATAATACGTACAAATCTGGTGTATGGGCAAAAGTGTATTGTTCGGGCAAATGATTGATAATGGAGTAGAATCGAAAATACGGATATCGAATAATTCTTCCTTACATGCAGGGTGAGTCATTTTAAAGGACATCGACAAATATCTCGGAAACCTTTCGAGATAGGAAGAAAATGTTCGAAACAAAAAACCCTTACTTTTTAGGGGGAAATTCAATGAAAATTTTCTCCAAAGTCGCCTACAAGGTTATTTTTAGGTCAACTTTGGTTTTTCAAACAGAATCCTATATTTTTTATTATAGTATTCAACTTTGTATTAAAAAAAAAAAAATGTTTGCTTAAATTTTTTCTCTTAAAGTTTTTGAGATAATTTTTACCTTAACTTGCGAGATATCTACTATCAATTGTGCTTCGCCACGGTTAAATTTTTTAGAATTTGACCGAAAAATTGGAATCATAGACGTTCCCGTTCTAACATTATTCCATGATTCCATATAAAATTCGTCCGCGTCCGCAAACGCCTCGACATTCTTTTTATGCTGATAATATTTCTGTGGTCTCTTTCTATATATTTTTTTCTATTCCCATCAATTTTTGATATCCCTCCCGTTTTGGATAAATAAACAATTAGTGATCCCCATACAAAAATCGAAAAATCGTCCGTAACTCGAAAACGGTTGGACAATTTTGAATTCTGATTAATATTTTTGGGGTCTTGGCCTATGATTTTTTTGATGAGAGGGTCCATGCCCATTAATTTTTTGATATCCTTTACAGTTCTAGCTAAACAAATAGAATTTTATAAGTTCCATACAAAAATCGGCCGTAAACCCCTCGACATTTTTTTATTTTTTATTCTGTTAATATTTCTGGGGTCTCAGTCTAGGGTTTACTCTTACTGCTAAACAATTAGTGACACCCATACAAAAATCGGAAAATCAGCCGTAACGCGAAAACTGTGGACGGTTTTGAATTCTGATAATAATTCTGGAGTCTTAGCTTAGCCAATGGAGTTTGGGGTCATTCCTAGCAATTTTTTGGTATCCCTTAGCCTTTTAGCTAAACAATTAGAATATTCTATATTTCATACAAAAATCGGAATCGGCCGTAAACGACTTTTTTTTATATTTTATTCTGTTAAATTTTTTTTTTTTGATACCTCTTACTGTTTTGGCTATACAATTAGTGACACCCATTCAAAAATCGGAAAATCAACCGTAACTCGAAAACGATTTAACAGTTTTGAATTCTGATAATATTTCTGTGGTCTCAGTCTATGTTTTTTTGGAAGTGGGTGGGGGGGGGCAGCATTCCCAACAAGTTTTCGATATCTCTTACCGTTTTAGCACAACAATTAATATTTTCTTAATTAAAAGTTTTATTACTTTCAATATCTAATTGTCAAAATTAATCTTACCGTAGGTGTACATGACCCTATGACATAGCACCAGAAGAATAGCGTACCAAACTGGTAAGCTATGTTTAGTTGAGAAACTCATACCTAGTTGCGAAGAGACCACTTTGAACACTCACAAAACACCCAACTGGAAGAATGAGTGTAATTTCATTAAAATGGTTTAATTTATGCATGCATTGAGGAGTTATCGAAAACAACACATGTGAAATTTGGGAAAACGTGGAAATTTTTTCTAATGAACTGACAGTAAACAAAGCAATAAATAAGAAGATATCGATTCCTTTTTGGCAAAAAGTCTTATCCATCAATTCCCTGAAGTCCCTTTTTTGAAAACTATAGGTGTATACCCACGGACCATGTAAATCCAATTTTTCAACCTCCTAACACTGCTTTTTTTTGCTACCAGAGTTCAAATCCAAATTTCATAAAAAATAGTCAATGTAAAGTGGCAAGGGTGCTGTTTATGGTATTTTTTCGTGGTCACTGGTCAATTCCAAAGTTTTGTTAAAAATAATAAACCAAAATTTGAAAGAAAGAGAAAAATCTAGCGTATGTCGACCCAAAACGATTTCGGCATACCTTCCCTATGCGTTTCAAGTGTAGTGCAAATCGCAAACTCTGCAATAGAGTTATCTATGTCCCGATGTTTCACATTCATCTAAGTGAGTAGATTTAGGACCATATTCTAAAACTCCACTTGAGTGCGAGTTGGAGTGGTCACTACCACTTGAGTGTCTGATTACATGTAATCTTTATATATAAAGGCAATGTCCTGAGTGACTGATCAACGTAGAGCCGAAACTTTTAATGCTACAGACTTGTAATTGGCGGGGCCCTTCGTTGCACCATGTAAGTGTGCACTAAGAAAGGATTTTGCAAAATTTTATAATTTTAAGGGGTAGAAATCGCGAAAAGTAAACAATCCCCATAAGAAATACATTGGAGCGAGAGAGATAGCAATTAGCACAGGAACGGCCATGCTTCTAAGGCACTAAGCTATAGGCCGTAGCGAAGCTCAGGCGAAACAGCTAGTTTTATTATAAAATAAAAACAGAAATTTTACAAGTGCGAGTAGCCAATTCGCTAATTTGTAGTCGGAGTGACAACTCACACTTGAGTGGCGTTTTAGAATATGGCCCTTAGTTTGTTATTCAAATAATAAGTACGAATATATTTTGTGGCTACTTTATTGTCTCCAATAAAACTCCGATGTGCACCATATCGTCTTAAATGAGGTTATAAAAGAAGAAAAAAGACTCTTAGGTGTAAATACTCTTGAAATAATGACATAATTAAACAAACAAAAAGTAGACTTTTTGGCCCAAATTGAATGCGGAGGCAGTTAATGTGTAATGTGTGTGAGTTGTGACCATGGTCTTGGTCGTGTCGGGGTCAAGAACATAAAAAATATATTTAAAAAAAAAAATGTGCAAGTGCAGTTGATGATGCAGTTTTGTGATGTGTTTTATTGCATCTGGTTTACATTATTCTGTCCACCTAATCTAATTAAATATTATAAAAACAAACATACAAAATGACTTATGACATCTAGAGTATGTGTGTGTGTGTATAATGTTTCGAATTGTTTGCTGAAGATTTTTAAAGAGGGAGCTGTGTTCACTGCACATAGCTTTAAAATATTTTAAAATCTCTGAAAGAAGTCCCTTCTGAAGGCGTAATTTCTTCATAAGTCCATATATAAAAATCTTCCTTGATGAGACCCATTTAATTTGACTAAATCTGTAAATTCAGAATGCGTTCATGTCTTAGAAAAGAAGAATAACAGAAAGTAGCAATCATATGATCCTCAATAGTTGATCATCTCCGTTTGCCAGTCTCCGTGCCGAGTTGTTAAGAGCATTGACTTTTGGTCCGGAGGTTGTGGGTTCGAATGCCACCCGGAACGAAAATTTTCTGATCGAATTTTCTCGTTTCCGGAATGGAATGGCTGTAAAAAGTAGTGCCCTGAAGTAATGCGAAAGCGGTTCCGGGGCATAACTTTTTTAAAAAATTAAAATTAAATTAATCCATACTAATATATAAATGTGAAAGTAACTCTGTCTGTCTATCTGTCTGTCTGTCTGTATGTTACGCTTTCACGCTTAAACTACTGAACCGATTTTGATGAAATTTGGTATGGAGATAGACTAAACTTTAGGAAAGGACATAGGCTACTTTTGGGGTTGAAACTATAAACGGCCATGCCTCTAANGAGTTTTTTATATTAAAAAAAAAAAAAAAAATAGTTGATCAATTTTCTTCATTGGGCAAGACTATTCCATTTGTTAAGAGTTTTCCAATTTTGTCTTCGATTTCATTTGGTGTTCTGACGCTATTGGACTTTTCTTTGTGCCGCAATTTTTAACTTTTTATGATTGTGTCAGATCTTCATAGATGTGTGTGTGTATGTATGTTTGTTTGTCACGCGATACAAGTCACAATTTTCATCTGATTTTGACGAAATTTGGTATAAATGTTTAGGACATGAAGGAAATTTGCTGTATTTTTTGGGGGGTCCCAAACTTTCTTTTTTTAAATGATTTTTATCTTTTTTCGGGATTTGTTGTAGAAATGTAAACTTTGGCTGTTGTTAGGGATTTCCGATTTTGAAAATTTTGGGGGCCCTGACCACCCCCCGTGGGGTAGGGACCCAATATTTTGTTTTTTGAAAATGACTTTTTAAAAATGGATTAAGATATTTTTTTTCTTCTATAAATGACTACAACACTAACGTGAACACTTGATCATCTTGGTCCACTAGTTAAATAGTTTTTCTTCCCAAACTATTTGTTTGCATGATTCCAGGCTGATTGCCTTCTTTTAGGACTAGGATATATTATTGTCTTTAATATTGTGATATTATAGTAGTCTGATTAAAATATTTTTACCGTCTGGTGGGATGTATAGATAAATAATTAACAATGGAAGAATTCATTTAAATCTAAATCATGAGTTCTCAAAATGTCATGATGTTTGTCCGTCCTTCGAAGGGCTCATGAACCCAGTTGATTTACAGATTTATTGTACAACAACAATATATTAGGCTTCTCTTTGAAAGGTAGTTGGGAGGCTTTCATGTGCTTGAATTATACAAATTATTCATGTGCTTGAATTATACAAAACCTCCACGACTTAATCCCCTTCAGTGTCGAAACATTCGGATCTTTTGTAAAAAGTACTTTGGAGATTGGGAAGAAGTTTGACGAATTTTTTTTTGTAACGCGACGTACGTTTTTTTATGTACAATTTTCCTTTCTGTCATAATATCTTTTGTACTTGTTACCTTAGCCTCTTTTCGCCTACCTCTCTCAACATTTACGATATTTTTATTATTTAAAAGACATTGATCCACCAGTATTGCCTGAAATGCAGATCACAATAAAACAATTTATTTGAATAAATTACCAACTTGAAACATGAAAACATTATCAACAACAACTAAATTATTATTTCAGTAAATTTCCTCAATATTTTGGCGGAATTCATTTGGTGTCCCGGTTAGAGGTGGAAATGAAGAAACAGTTTTTCACGCTAAATCAACTCTCTCAAATCCTCAATCCACTTCAATTCCATTACTACAAACGAGTGAAATTTGTGTCCTTATCAATAATCAAATTTGGATGAAAGGAGAGGCAACAAAATTCAAACAAACTTTTATGCATTCAAAATGAGCCTAATACTTGGGGTACCAGTTTCTTTCCTAAAAGAACCCTTGAGGCCACACAAATTTAACACATATATCGACCTAGTTATAAATTTGGTCGCTCCCCCTTGCTCTTGGAGTGGTCCTCTGTGTGTACCCCAGTTACTGGTTGTTTGTCCTAATTTCACTAACCAAAGAGAAACCATCTTTAAATCAAGTGTACCTACTTTATTTAGTGTTGAAAGCTATGCTCATCGTCATGTTAAACATCAACAAAAATTGTGTAGAATTTCATGCACATTTGAAAGAGCCCCGTCATCCTGAAAGAAAATACTTTGTGCTGCTATAAATATTAACAAAATGGATGAGTTAAATATGTAAAAGAGTTTTATTTACCTTGTTAATTTTTGCGTGCCATTAACACTAAATAAAGAAAGGCACCCATATGAATTTCCCCTCCGCACCATTCCTAAAAAAAAATCCCCCCCTCCCAACAAAAATATACCGCNCCCCAAAAAAAAAAATCTGGTCACCCTAGTCATAACAGACATTCGTACTCTTTTTTTAAATCAAAAAACAATTAAATTTTGCAAGTGAAAAACACCTTACAGGCAATTGCTATCAATGCTTGTGTTTTCAAATGATTTTGTCATGTTGCAAAGTTTGAGAAGTGCTCCAATTTAAATTCTCGATCTTTAAATAAAACATTCTGTTTACGAAATGAGAGAACGAAGTGATTTTCAATAACCTTGAAAATCTTATCATCTTGAAAAACCGTGTGGGACACGATTCCACTTATTTACTTTGTGGTGTGTTCATAGAGACATGCGCGCTCGTATGCGACCATTCTTTGTTTTAGATGATTTTAAGGAGTATTTGTTATAGCGGTGTTCCTCTTAAAATCAACTATTTTTCCATTTTAGAATTTGTCAAATCCCTCGAAATACACCCGGATATATGATTACGTGGTTTACATAAGTCTAAAACTCCTCAAAATACACCTGAATATATGATTACGTGGTTTACATGCGTCTAAAACTCCTCATAATACACCCGGATATATGATTACGTGGTTTACATAAGTCTAAAACTCCTCAAAATACACCTGAATATATGATTACGTGGTTTACATGCGTCTAAAACTCCTCATAATACACCTGGATATATGATTACGTGGTTTACATGCGTGAATTGGTGGAAATGTCGTCCCCTCTCTGTAATTTCCTAACATGACCCTCCTCTACTGTCCACTTTCTACCAATGACTAGTTTCAGAGGAACAAGCAGGATCCCCCTAAAATAAGAAACTTCGATTAAAAAAAAAGGATAACTTCAAATTTTATTGCTTTATTAAGAACATTGAAAAAAACCTGAATTAGTGTATATATTACGCGACATCGGAAGAAAAAATATCGATATATATCGATTTTCGATATATCGTGCCATCCCTAATCCTTTGTCTGTTTCCCTGTTTGTTCGTCTTTCTTTGTATGATGATAACTATTAAATGCGTCATCCGATTTTGATGGTATTGATATTCGTTATATTCACGAAATTAGCTGATTTTTGGTGTTTTTTTTGTCCATATTTTGGCACTCAGTGTTAAATGGTAGCCATTTTATTGATTGAGGTCTACAGTTCAGAGAATCACTATAGTTAAGTTGGGGTATCTAACCCTTAATGCGCAAGATCATCAATTTTGCTCAAATTTTAGAATGGAAATCTAAATTTTTAGTTATACAGTACCACAAATTGTGGTACTGTATAACTAAAAATACCATAAAAATGATACAAAGTACGGTAAAATAGTGAAAACTATCAGGAAAAAATCCTTTTATCACTAAAAAGCAATGAATAAAAATCGTGATACCCTGTTTTTTACTGCGCAATGTTGCAGAATTACAACATTGGAAAAATGGGCTTTACGGCACCCCAAATAGTTATAGTCACTAAACAATAGTAAAAATATTAGGGTTTTCTTACATGGACCCATCTGGGAAAATAACTTGCGACACTAAAAATATTTCTCCTTTTTCTGCTATTTACGACTAAAAATCACAAAAGCCCAGAATGGTCAAACCACTGAGGCGTCTGATTAGAAACTGAAAAAATCCCAGCAAAATTTATGAAACACGCAAATTTATTGCACAGACTACTATGTGAGTTGCATCTCTACTACATAGAACACTAAAAACTTTCAATTTCAATTATTCTCGATCACATACGGGCCTCTGAAATAAATTTTGCAGAATTACAACATTGCGCATTAAAGGGCTAAAAAAGTTACCAATTTGACTACCTGGATCTATCTAGTTTTGGGTTACAATTTAATGACTATTGTTTCATAATGTATGATGGCGGATAATTGATGCATTTTTATAAATTTTTAGCTTAATGTGTTGATAGTGGTACTTTGGGTTCATCTGTAATAATATTTTGTTAGGAGAAACTTA
>CM022882.1:10989680-11001253 GCA_012654025.1 Pachypsylla venusta | reverse complement strand
ACCCTTAATGCGCAAGATCATCAATTTGGCTCAAATTTTAGAATGGAAATCTAAATTTTCATTTTCTCAAAATTTGGACCCGATTTAGCCAATTTTCCAAATGTTGCAGAATTGCAACATTGCGCAGTAAGGGGTAAAAAATTTCCTATATTTTTGTATGCTAAAGAATACTATAAAAGTCGTAAAAATAATAACAAAATATTATTTTTACTCGTAATATAAACGAGGAGTTCAGTATTTTAATCAAAGGTCTTCAAAATACAAATATTTTACACAGAAAAGTTAGTGATAGCCATTTATTATTATAAATGGTAAGCCCGGAAACAATTGCTCTTACTGAGAAGGCGCAGGGACACTTGATATTTTGTGCATACTTCAGGTGTTCCCCTACAACCATTCACCTTGCACCTATATATTTCTTTTGTCAGTAAACTCGGGCCAGTGGTTGATGCTGTCTGTCTTACAACGGTGGAGGTTGATGTTGAGTACACGAACGTCCGGATCCTGTAGACTCTTCTTGTAGCTAGTACGTCTCCTATTTTTACCAATGTATCTGCTAGCTAAGAACGGAAGTCATGAAGAGCAATGTTGTCCAGAAATCCATTTTGTCTACGAATTCGTCTTTGTAACAACCACGAATTGACGACAGTCAAGTCCAGTAGATGATAGAAAACCCGGAAGTACCATTTCCGACGCTTCTGTCGGATTTTGTATCTTCCAATAAGCGGATCCAGCAAGTTCACACCAACCATGGTTGTAAACTTCTACAAGAGCCGGACGCTCCACATCAACAGTTGTCTTATCTGTCTTGCAGTATCTTTTGACATAGTCCACAGGTTCACGTCCTTTATAGGACGATAGGAGACAAACTGGTATTTTGTCCTGCCATATCACCGACACAATGTTCCAGCTATATACNTACAGTTCAGAGAATCACTATAGTTAAGTTGGGGTATCTAACCCTTAATGCGCAAGATCATCAATTTTGCTCAAATTTTAGAATGGAAATCTAAATTTTTAGTTATACAGTACCACAAATTGTGGTACTGTATAACTAAAAATACCATAAAAATGATACAAAGTACGGTAAAATAGTGAAAACTATCAGGAAAAAATCCTTTTATCACTAAAAAGCAATGAATAAAAATCGTGATACCCTGTTTTTTTTACTGCGCAATGTTGCAGAATTACAACATTGGAAAAATGGGCTTTACGGCACCCCAAATAGTTATAGTCACTAAACAATAGTAAAAATATTAGGGTTTTCTTACATGGACCCATCTGGGAAAATAACTTGCGACACTAAAAATATTTCTCCTTTTTCTGCTATTTACGACTAAAAATCACAAAAGCCCAGAATGGTCAAACCACTGAGGCGTCTGATTAGAAACTGAAAAAATCCCAGCAAAATTTATGAAACACGCAAATTTATTGCACAGACTACTATGTGAGTTGCATCTCTACTACATAGAACACTAAAAACTTTCAATTTCAATTATTCTCGATCACATACGGGCCTCTGAAATAAATTTTGCAGAATTACAACATTGCGCATTAAAGGGCTAAAAAAGTTACCAATTTGACTACCTGGATCTATCTAGTTTTGGGTTACAATTTAATGACTATTGTTTCATAATGTATGATGGCGGATAATTGATGCATTTTTATAAATTTTTAGCTTAATGTGTTGATAGTGGTACTTTGGGTTCATCTGTAATAATATTTTGTTAGGAGAAACTTATTGGACAGAAAGTTGTGAGGAATATTCCACAGCTGTTAGTGAATCACAACATATAACCTAGCATACGTGAGTATACAGATATAACCTAGCATAAGTGATTACAGGTTGTTCAATACTTGATAACCAAATGATGAGTAGATATACGACTGTTAGTGAATCACAACATATAACCTAGTATACGTGAGTATACAGGTTGTTCAATACTTGATAACCTAATAATGAGTAGATGTACGACTGTTAGTGAATCACAACATATAACCTAGCATACGTGAGTATACAGGTTGTTCAATACTTGATAACCTAATGATGAGTAGATATACGGGAGTAAGTAATGTCTTCCATATCCCGTTTCTGATATGTCTACCAAGTGTTTTAAATATGTTTAATCCGAACTCTGACGTAAGGAATATTGTGGTCCATGAAATAGATTAAAATTGCCAAAATCGTTAACGTTATTTCTTAAGCTACAGGAGTCTGATGCCTTGGATGGAGACAATCGATTTCCTCGACACATAGATCCTCTATACGAGAGTAAATTATGTCTTCCATATCCCGTTTTTGATAGTTCTACCAAGTCGATTTCCTCGACACATAGAGGATGACAGTTCATGTCCTTTTACAGGCTTTGTCCATTTTTTGAAAGAAGTTTTTCCTTTTTCTCCTATAAATGAATATTGATTTAATTTTTTGATTTCAGGTAAGTTCATCGATACTTAAAAATACAGTTTGATTCCAATTTGAAATTTCGGAGTATAGTCTCTTATAATGATAATTAACAACGTACTACCAAATAGGTAAGTTGTTGAAGATTTTTTGGCACCCTGCCTAATTTTGCATGCGATGTACCCGAGTGGACTCCCTTCCAAGTACTACTCGTAGTTCTGACGACCTCAAATTATGAAGCACCCTGCCTAATTTTACATGCGATGTACGCGAGTGGACTCCCATCCAAGTACTACTCGTAGTTCTGACGACCTCAACTTATGAAGCACCCTGCCTAATTTTACATGCGATGTACCCGAGTGGACTCCCATCCATGTACTACTCGTAGTTCTGACGACCTCAACTTATGAAGCACCCTGCCTAATTTTGCATGCGATGTCCCCGAGTGGACTCCCATCCATGTACTACTCGTAGTAAAGCACCCTGCCTAATTTTGCATGCGATGTACCCGAGTGGATTCCCATCCAAGTACTACTCGCAGTTCTGACGACCTCACGATGGCGGATTCTACGTACTAGGATGACCTGGAACGCATCTAACGCCTGACATAACAGTTTCAACCAAGGTCCATCAAAACCTTTTCGGTAACTTCATATCCAGGTCCGTATCCAGAATTTTACTCCGGGGGGGGTCATGATTCAAAACTATCGGGGGGAGGGGGGTTGAACCCTTAAATCCCTGTCATGGATGCAGCCATGCCCATATAAATCTGTTTCTAATATGTTTCCAAACCTGAATCCAAAAATCTGGTTAAAAAAACACTTGTATATATGATTTGGAACGCATGGCATTCTAGCTAGCTGCCGCCAAGGGCAGTACCCTTATATGAACCTACTTTTAACATTTTCTCCAATGGTGAATATGGAACAGTTATTTTAGGAGAAACCCCACTTCAACAACAATAACAGCTCAATTCAGTAATTTAACCCGAAAAAGCTTGAGTTTTCAACGTGATGGTAAATCCTCGGTTGTTGCAACCTGTAGATAGATATATTATTATTTATTTTTTTCAAAGATTAAAAACTTTTTAAAGTCGTAATAAGTTGATTTGACATAAAAGGAAACTAGGTGAATGTCAGATCGATCTAAGAGTGGTGTTGTTATGGTGGAGAAGATATAGGTTCTGTTAGGTTAACATTTGTGTGCTATGCTATGGATGGCGCCATTGGGAGTCTCTTGTCACATCTTTGAACATATGGTAACCTACAACTTTATGACCGATATTAAATATTATACTCGCATGTCTTCAGTATAGGATAAGTAAATTCAGATTTCTACTTGTGAAGATTTTGCCTTTGTAAGACTGGCTGACAAGGCCGTACCCAGGGGTGGGGGAAAGTATGCGTCTTTTCCTGCGGCTGTAGAAATACTTATCACCTTCGTCTTTGGTTTTATTCTTCAACGCATTGCGTCCTTTAGGTCGTCTCTTTTTGTTCGCAAATTTTATATTCTCTTTTCAATTCCAGATATTGGCATATCATTAGCTTCTTGTCAATTTTGTTACCGACTGATTCACGTGTGTTTAGGTCTTTCCATTTGTCTCAGTTAGTTCGGAAGTTCTTAGAAATCTAACTTTAGATAAGGATAGGCAATGTATTTAACGTGTTAAAAATATTTATTGTTAAATTAGATTAAAACAAAACACTTAACAGGAACACTATATTTAACTAGTTTCGAATTATTCAATTCATCATCAGTCTAGTCGAGTCGAAAAATTTTATTTAAAAAAAAGATTTAAATACATTGCCTATCCCTAAAAAAGGACTGAGGATTGGTCAGCACGTGCTGAATAGAGTGACGCGATGTACCATCAAATATTTACNAATTAGATTAAAACAAAACACTTAACAGCAACACTATTTAAGTAGTTTCGAATTATTCAATTCATCATCAGTCTAGTCGAGTCGAAAAATTTTATTTAAAAAAAAGATTTAAATACATTGCCTATCCCTAAAAAAGGACTGAGGATTGATCAGCACGTGCTGAATAGAGTGATGCGATGTACCATCAAAATATTTACTGTCTATGTCTAAACTTTTTTTTAAATAAAATATTGTCACTGACTCTAATATCAATTTCAAAAAATTATACATTTTCTAAATAAATATTTTGATGGTATATCGTGTCATACTACTCAGCACGCGATGAACAATCCTCTGTCAACTTCCATCTTTCGACTCGACTAGACTGATGATGAATCGAATGATTCGAAACTAGTTTCAAAGGATGAAGATTAGAGTAAACTACTAAACTCTATCCTTAGACTCGACTAGACTGATGAATCGAATGATTCGAAACTAGTATCTTCATAAATAATTATAAATAGTATTTCTGGTCAGTGTTTTGTTTTAAATTAACGGAACAGTAATTTTGGGGAAAGTACCTTTTAGGGAAAGTACCTTAGGGAAAGTAAAAGCTTATATAATTATTATTATTTTAATTAATAAATTATTATGAACTGTAAAAGGTTGTGGAAGGGAATCCATTCCCCTGCCCCGGGGGTAGCACTCCAAAATTGTCCTCTTATTGGGATAACTCGCTTTCGCTTGAAATTTCGAGTTTTTTTCCATCAACGTCCCATAACATTTTCACCATTAAGTCTAGAAAGACCTAATGGAACTAGAAC
Organism: Pachypsylla venusta; assembly: GCA_012654025.1. Taxonomy (NCBI): domain Eukaryota; kingdom Metazoa; phylum Arthropoda; class Insecta; order Hemiptera; family Aphalaridae; genus Pachypsylla; species Pachypsylla venusta. The sequence continues at coordinate 10,996,163 of CM022882.1, read as the reverse complement.
TGACGGAATATACCAAACCCGGGGCGCGTCCGAGGCCTTGATTTAGTTCACTGTGTTTAATTTTTCAACATATGCCCCAATTTTTCATGCAACTTAAACTGTGTTTGCCCTTTCTATTAACTTTCACGTCACAGTGACACTTGTTTAAATAGTCTGCTCCCAGGCTCATCTATCTCAAACCTACTGCAACAATACACATATCTGTGTCCCTAAATTCCTCTTTGCATTGTCAGAAATAACCTCTACGACTTATATTTCATAATTTTATTATTTGTCTCAGGGGAGACCCTTAGGGAAAATTGCATAAAAAAAATACTCTTTTAGGCAGAATACCTAAATTTAAATGTGCATAGTTTAGAAGCGTAGGAGTAGAAAAAATGTAGCGACGAAGAAGCGTCTATGATGAAGTCTAGCGGAAATTATGAATGTGGTTGCCAAACTATCGTGTCAACTATACCGGGTAAGCCAGCGAGTTATCTCCAAGATACACCAGTTCCCGTACATCCATGAAATTTNTGAAGGTGCCTAAGTTTTTTGGTCCACCTTTTCTGATGAAGATGCCTAAGTTTTTTGGCCCACCCTTTATGATGAAGGTGCCTAATTTTTTTTTTTTGTCTACCCTTTCTTATGAAGATGCCTAAATTTTTTTGGTCCACCCTTTCTGATGAAGGTGCCTAAGTTTTTGGTCCACCCTTTCTTATGAAGATGCCTAAATTTTTTTGGTCCACCCTTTCTGATGAAGGTGCCTAAGTTTTTTGGTCCACCCTTTCTGATGAAGATGCCTAATTTTTTTGGTCCACCCTTTCTTATGAAGGTGCCTAATTTTTTTGGTCCACCCTTTCTGATTAAGATACCTAAGTTTTTTGGTCCACCCTTTTCTTTCTTCAATTTCATTTTCTTATCAGATTATGATAAAGAGTTGTTTTTTCGTTCTTCTTCTTTATTTTGTACTTCCTCCTTGACAAAGTAACTCTCGAACGCCTTGTCCGCTTTTGTTCACTCTTGGTATGGACATTCATTACTATTAGACACCTATATGCGGCTCGAAGGAATCCACTTTATTTAAATTAATACAGACCCATTTGAATTAAAACTTAATATTTGTTAATAATAATTATGAAAGTAATGTAATGTGTATTCTATATCATTCAGCTCCTTTGACACTACTGATTGATTCTTTTGAAGAATGTTCAAAGGCGATTCAACTTAGGATTGCTTAATATTGTATGGACTCCAATAGAATTAGCTGATTAGTTTTTGGGCCTTTAATGGCTATCCTAGAATATTGTGCGCACGCAGCATGATGTATTGAAAATGGTAGAGGGGGGTAATGCGCAGAGACAATGTGCAGTATAAGATCACCAGAGTTGTGATAAAGTAAAATGTAATATATTAACTTTTATATAAATTAAATTAAAACAAAACACCAAAAACACTATTTATTTTAATTTATAAGAAACTAGTTTCGAATCATTTGATTCATCATCAGTCTAGTCGAGTCTAAGGATGGAAGTTGACTGAACTTCCATCCTTAGACTCGACTAGACTTCATTAATTAAATTAATTTATTTAAAAGTTATTATTTAACACTTATAATTAACATGTTATTCAAAAATTTAAAAATATAATATTAAAGGTGTGAAATTAATGCTCTTAAGAAACTGAACAATTACAATTATGAGTGATAATTTTCTGAAATTATCTCAATCTGCCTCTCTTCTTAGTCTTTAAAATTGAGTGAAGTCTACAATTCATTGAACCACTCGTTGGGATTCCAATCCAACACCCTTCAGATGAAATGAAGATTTCAATTCTTATGTCACTCACTATACTCTAGACTCCTCAGAGGCAGTAACACATTGTTAATTAAGTCTTGGGAATTGTTTGTGCGATCCTTTTTTTGATATATATATATATATATATTTTAATTCATCAAAAAGGGATGTCCCAAATTGTCAAGGTCATTTTAGATATTAATTAAATAAAAAAAAATAAAAAATGTTTTTTCACGGTTTTTGATTATTTAAAAAAATATATATAATACCTAATCGTATATACGACATACGTACATACATTCAGATATTGTTAAAACAATTCTTTGTAACAAAATTTTAATCCTCTAAAAACTAAAAAATATAATGATTTGTGTCTTCAAATTTTCATTTCTTGATCTTTGTGATCTAGTTCGCTAGAGATGCTGGATTCACATACTTTACGTCCTTTATGTCGTGCTTCCTTGTTAATCGACTATTTGTCGACAGATCTCTTTTGCCTGACTGAAAGAGTTGACCTTTTTCCAACATGCCATTATTTTGGGAAGTAATTTCCCAAAAAGTTCGCTTGCTAGAGCGTAGCGTAAACTTTTCGTCCCATATGATGTGTTTTCTGGATCTTCGAAGTTTTATGGCCAGGGATTTTCTTGCCTCATTGAATGAAAGAGCTACTTTTTTTTCCAACATGGCATTATGTAAAAAANTTCTTTGTGTTATTATGTCACAATGTTTGTGGGCATCATAGCATTACAAGGTATTTTCAACATTCACTCCAATATCACTAAGCCTAAGCTACACTTAAACAATTTTTACCTTATAATGCTACCACTTGGCGCTATTACCATAGCTACTCAATTGTCCTCAGGAGGCTGAGTTACCCCCAAACACAACCAGACAAAGTAGAAATTTCGAAAAAAAAAAATTGACCAGTCCAGGAATCGAACCCGGAACCTCCTTGGTGCCCGAGTGTGATGCGCACTCTGCCACGGCGTCTTTACATGCCATTATATTGGGTAGCAATCAGCGAAATGTCCACTTGCTGGAGCATACATCACCTTTGGTCGAAGTGTTTCCTTAAGGTGCTATTGACGCTGGCTAACTTACATAACTTCTAGTGTCATCATCAAGGTAGATGTACTTTTTATGTATCATGACGTCATGTTTTTTGATGATGTTGTTCTGATGGTGTGTGGGTTTCGAACCACGTTACATTAAAAGGAACAGGTTCTCTACCATGTGGGTTCTACATGTGCACCCACCCGACCTGATCCAATAAGAAGAAATAGATCTGATCAGTTCTGGTGTGGTTATTATTTTCATCCTACATTGTCGTTTGACATTGTGTGAATTTTATTTATACGGGGTAGTTGTTACACTTAATACAAGTCGGAAAAAAAGGATCTATGTCTCCTACATTGTCGTTTGACATTGTGTGAATTTTATTTATACGGGGTAGTTGTTACACTTAATACAATTTATGTCTCCTACAGTGTCATTTGACATTGTGTGAATTTTTTTTAACGGGGTTTTTGTTACACTTAATACAAGTAAAAAAAAAAGGATCTATGTCTACTACAGTGTCATTTGACATTGTGTGAATTTTGTTTTAACGGGGTTTTTGTTACACTTAATACAAGTCAGAAAAGAAGGATCTATGTCTCCTACAGTGTCATTTGACATTGTGTGAATTTTATTTATACGGGGTAGTTGTTACACTTAATACAAGTAAGAGAAAAAGGATCTATGTCTCCTACAGTGTCATTTGACATTGTGCGAATTTTATTTATACGGGGTAGTTGTTACACTTAATACAAGTCAGAAAAAAAGGATCTATGTCTCCTACAGTGTCATTTGACATTGTGCGAATTTTATTTATTCGGGGTAGTTGTTACACTTAAGTAAGAAAAAGAGGATCTATGTCTCCTACATTGGCGTTTGACATTGTGTGACTTTTATTTATACGGGGTAGTTGTTACACTTAATACAAGTCAGAAAAAAAAAGATTTATGTCTCCTACAGTGTCATTTGACATTGTGTGAATTTTTTTTAACGGGATTTTTGTTACACTTAATACAAGTAAGAAAAAACGGATCTATATCCATTAGCATAATATATGCCATATTAGTCGAAGTTCGTGGAGTCTGTAGGAAGGAATTATTTTGGGCGTTTACATTTATTTAATTTTTCAATCTTGGAACGTAGTCTCCTTTGAGCTCGATACACTTGGTCCAAATATTTTCCAATACTTTCACCCAAGTGGTGCAGTTTAAGGACCTCCCCCATTTTCCAAGGTCCTAAAAATACCCGTTCAAATTCTGTGTGTTTCTTATCAACGAGTCATTTTTGAGGTTTGAGAACAGATGGAAGCCGTTAGGAGCCAGTTGGTCTGAATAAGGTGACTGGATATTAGTGATTTCCAATTTCAATTCATAGACTTTTGACTTGGATGACCTTTTTTATGGAAAACAAAACGCGAAAGCCTCCATTACGGATAACCATAAATTTACTGGATAACTAGCAATCACTTACAATGAAGTTATCCTAACATGGGGGTTCCCAAACTTTTTGGTAGCCCGCCCCCCTTTCTTGAAATGAAAGCCTCCCATTCCCCCCTCCCCTTTACATCATAAATTATGAATGAGTATGTGTGTTGCTGAGTGCTATTTCATTCAAAACGCTAATGTGTTGCTGAGTGCTATCTCATTCAAAACGCTATTGTGTTGCTGAATGCNTTTAAAAAAAAATTGTGCACATATATTTTAACTAAATGATAATAATTCAACTGGTCTCGCGCCCCCCAGTTTGGGAACACCTGTCCTAACACAATACAATATTATACGATAATACGAGTACAATATATTATTTCTTAATCCTTATACCTTCTAGTATGAAGTTGCTCGACAAATACCAAATCTATAAACTTTGGACCTTTTGATCTAGTGTCCGAAAATAAAATCATTTTGATTCTCAGCCACTACAAACTCAAATAGCAATTACATACTCAGTTCGATATTTACGCTTTAATGTAGCTAGTATTTGCTAGCCTTGTTTTGGGGTGCGGCACCTGTTGATTACTTATCCGCGACCCCCCTACAGTCAGCTAATGTCTTTTATTTTATGAATGAAATTCAAAATAAGTTAGTAGTTGGTATTGGTTTGGTTCCTACATCAGTAAATCTATTGTACCAATGATTTGTACCTCCCTGCTAATTTAACCACATCATAGTACTTTTATTATGTATATACCATAGTCTGTTGTCTGTCGCTTTGTGTGAGGCTGAAAAAGAATAGGTACATGTTATAGATATGACATAATAATAGACAAAGACAACAAATAAATAAAAAAAAATAGATGATAGTTTTTTTTTTCATGTTTTTTTTGTTTTTTTTTTCTCCCTCTGACGAAACAAAATACCACCCTGTCATAACTGATGGTCAAAAATAAATTACAAAGTCCTCGTAAATCTTCAGTTCAAACTGTCCGATGATTATAGGAGTACCATTACTGCATCGAATTATGTTGTTGCATCTTGTTGCATTTGATCCTCTGCACCACTCGTTTTTCTGATAAGTTCAACCTTGTTCATAATCTTCATACTTCAAAGATGACTTAGTGATTGAACATTAGCATTGAATACACAAAGTTGTCTAATGTAGAATTTTATTTATTAGTCTGTCTTCGGTGACAAGGCAAGATTTCCAGATGGTCATTAGAAATTCAGAGTCACGATGACCCATTATATCCATTTCATTTAATTGATGCTTATTAATATTGCTAGGCCATGGTAAATTTCTATCCTAGTTGTTTTAAGTGTTACTTTTACACTGAAAAAATATCCTTATTATATTAAAATGGATTTTTTATTTTCTACAATAACTTTATAACTAAGAGATTTCCCTGAGCTGTGCTGAGATATATAAAGCAATTGTATTGTATCCTAGGTCGGATGGTCTTTAAAGAACACATCAGAAGTGAGTTCAAAAGGAGCTGTACTATTTACAATACACTCCACATATAAAGCATTTGTATTGTATCCTAGGTCGGATGGTCTTTAAAGAACACATCAGAAGTGATGAGTTCAAGGAGCTGTACTATTTACAATACACTCCACATATAAAGCAATTTTATTGTATCCTAAGTCGGATGGTCTTTAAAGAACACATCAGAAGTGATGAGTTCAAGGAGCTGTACTATTTACAATACACTCCACATATAAAGCAATTTTATTGTATCCTAGGTCGGATGGTCTTTAAAGAACACATCAGAAGTGATGAGTTCAAGGAGCTGTACTATTTACAATATACACTCCACATATAAAGCAATTGTATTGTATTATAGGTCGGATGGTCTTTAAAGAACACATCAGAAGTGAGTTCAAGGAGCTGTACTATTTACAATTCACTCCACATTAGCAGGGTATCTGTAGTTTATGTAGTTATTGCGTGTTTTTTTTTTGCAGATTCTAAAGAGTAAAACCCCCTTAAACTAAAATGAGGTCCGACTTAAAATACAATGTAATTGCTTGATTCCACTGCATATAAAATACAATAGTACAACCCCCTTAAATTAAAAGGCGATCCGACTTAAAATACAATGCAATTGTTTGATTCCACTGCATATAATTAATGCTATGCTTTATGTAGTTACTAGCAGAATACGCCTGCTTCGCTTGGCGCCTTAGAGGCATGGCCGTTTATAGTTCCAACCCCC